>JAAFKN010000283.1:0-15836 GCA_011800035.1 Thermochaetoides dissita | reverse complement strand
TGAGGCTAAAGCAACTCAACCTGATGAAGACCAAGAAGAGGAAGAATCTCACCCCGCTACTGGTTCGGCTGCCCTTCAACAACAACTTCTAGATGACCTCGACGAAGAAGGCAGTGGAGACGAGGACGAAGAAGACGAGGAACAGCTCGAGGACATTCAAGAAGAAGGAGAAGAGGATGAAGATGAGGATGAGCTTGAAGTAGAAGACGAAGAGGAAGACGATATGTCCAGCAGTCGCAGGCAACATCCTGGTCGGACAGTCATGGACGATGTTGAAGAAGAAGAGGACGAGGAGGAAGATGAAGATGAGGCTGAAGAGGAAGAAGACTACTCCGAAGACGATGAGGATGGATTCCGGAGGCGTTTTGAGGACGATGAAGAGGAAGGCTATGACGAAGATGACTCCGAGGAAGGATTTCCCAGAGCGTGGGAAGACGAGGATGGGTATGATGAGGGGGAGTACTACGATGAGTGAAGGTTCCCGGTGACCATATTGGCATCCAAGGCTTAAAACTACCTGATACTTCCAGCGTTTTGCAGAAGTAATCAATAATGATAAACATGGCTATGAACATACCATTTGTGAGTGACTGTCGCTTTGGCAATGAGTGCACGCACAAAGGAAACATTGACATTCCGCTGAGTGTATGGTCTAAGTATAGGTTCAACCTAGTTCCCGACACACCGCGCCAGCGCCGCTGAAAAGCCAGAAAAACGAAAGCCATTTTGGCCCTCCCAATCCTTGTTTTACCCCAAATGCATTAGTTATCCTTTGCCCTCGGGACCTAGGCTTGACTGCCATTTTCATTTTCCCATACCATTGTTCCCCCCAAATGTAATCTGGCCGTATCATATCCATTTAAGACATCCCAAAAGCTCTCCTACATCCTTCCCTCTTCCCTCAATCACCCAAAGCTCCACGACCTAACTCACTGCACCTGCAACACCTTAGTCTTACTCGCCTTCTGCGCCAGCATGTGTTGCACCCAAGCATCCACCTCAGCCAGCGCCTTCCGCGGCGTCTTCTTCCTCTTCAGCAGGAATCCCTGCACCTCGGCAGGTGAGAACTGGCCTGGGGGGATCTTAGCCGAAAACTCGTCGGCCATGCGTGCCAGTACGTCTGGGTGCAATAGAGCTGGGTGTTCATCTTCAACGTCATCAAAGGCTCCAGAGATGGAGCTGGTGCGAGGCGTGGATGGAGGGGAATCTGGCTTGGAAGGAGGGGGTGTGATGGTACCGTTGCTCTTGGCTGCTCTGGGGGTGGTAGGGGTAGTTTCTGGCACGGAAGAAGAAGCTTCGTCCCCTGCTTCTGAGCCGGAGTCGTCGGTGATGTGGCTCGGTTTGTTGGGGCAAGACATAGGAGGGGTAGGTGGAGGCGAAGGAGGAGCCCGAGGGGTGTGAACAACACTCCGCTTGATGAGGGAGGTCCCCTTAGGAGGAACGTGGCTGAGCAAGGAACTCATATTGCTGTCAGGCGCATACATACGGATGAACAGCTCACGTGCCTGCTTTTGGGTGGCGTTGGTGAAGGCGACTTGCAAGTCCACGCGTCCCGGACGAATGAGAGCCTCATCCAGCATCTCCGGCTTGTTGGTGGTCATGATGAGTACGCGGCCCTCATGGGAAGCAACGCCGTCGATGGCGTTCAGGAGGCCAGAAAGGGAGATGCCCTTCTTTTCTCCGGAGTCTCCATGACGCTTCAACTCTCGAGCCAAGTCTGAAACCTTCCAGTTCTTCTTGCTCTTATTCTTCCCGGACTTCTTCGCTTTCTTCTCTTTGTTCTCATCGTCCTTTTCGTCGGTATTCTCGTCATCAGACGACGACGAGGACGAAGATTCGTCAGAAGCAGGTTGATCGTTTCGTTTGAGGCCAGCTGTATCAATATCCTCCAGCAAAACCACACAACGACGAGGGAGGCCGTTGAAGAGAGCCAACAAATCTTCTTCGGTCAGAGAAGGGTCGAGCAGAGAGATGACATAGATGTCAAGGCCGAATACGCCAGCAAGAGCGAAGGAAAGGGAAGTCTTTCCGGTTCCAGGAGGGCCGTGGAAGAGATAACCCCGGCGAAGTGGAATCCCACGATTTGCATACCAGCGAGGGGTTGACGGATGGAGGTATTCGTTCATATCCGTCAAGACTCTGATCTTCTGTTCGTCGTCCAAAACGACTGTGTCCATGGGACGGACTGGACGATTTGCGACCTGTTGCCAGTTGTGTCTGCTTCCGTAGCGACGCATGATTTCGCTCGCAGGACGTCTGACCGTAGTTTTTGCTTGGTGGTCTCTGTAAAATTCGGCCTTGACATGCCTAAGGAGTTCTTTGATCGGCTCAGGAGAGCGGCCAAAGCACGAGATGACCAGAATCTCTTTGTCTTTAAATGCTGGCATCCCGTGATAGGCTGCGCCAGCATCGTACAGAGCCTCCTGTCTTCTGTGGAGAGTAAAATATCGGCCCCTGAACCAGAAGCCGTGGGTGCCCAAAGCTGGTGTGAAGCGGGGCTCTGCTTTGGCCTCTTGGTTTGAGAAATTGAGATAAACGTTGGAGCCGTCAGAAGACACACGTGTAGTAACAAGATCCATGTCTTCTTCCTCGTCCCATGCGCCTTTTGGAGCTGTCTCCGCTGTCAAGGAACGCGAATTGACCATAGCCGGCTGTGATGCCAGCCACTTCATGAAGTGGACGTAAATGTCGTCATTGCTGCTGACCTGGACGGTGGCTTGAAAATATTGTTCACAAACGTAGGTAATATTCGTGCACACAAAGTCCCAGACCTTCTTGATGGCCCAGAGGCAGCCATATGCGACCAGAACGTACGTTGGATCGAGGCCCAGACACTCGCCAAATATCGTGTTGAGCACCACGACCAGCCGAAGCAGCGGGTTGAACTGAACCCCCAAAATCGGCGTCAGGGTCTCGATGATGCCGCCATGAAGGTCTTGTGAGCCACGCTCAGCTGATTTTTCGTTGCTCATGGTGGTATTGGCAAAGAATGATGGCAGGGCACCACGAATGAACTCGCGTAGCTCCATGATCGACTCCATCGTGCAGTCAATGGAAAATGGAGAGAGGTTGAACGGAGACAATGGCCCAGGTAAGTAAACGATAAGTTAGATGGTAGAAGGAGCCTAGGAGAGGAGAACAAGGTGGCGAGATAAATAGGGAAATGGGGGGGCTGCTGATACTTAGTAACCGCCGGGCAAAGGTTGAAGAGAGTAGGCTGGAGGGTGGGAAGGGGGAAGGCTTTGTAAGAGCCGCAAGGCCGACTGCTGACTGTGTTATCATCGATAGAGCTAAAATGTTGCCTAGGTAGGTGGTCTTTGGATCACGCTGCCTGGCCATCGGCTGGAGTTCATCCAGGGGCCACCGTTGGACTGCACTCCTTGTGGCAAAGAAGCGCAGAGCTGCAAGCCAACAAGGACTAAGGATCGAAAATAACACAGCTGCAAAGAAGTTTCCGGCATTCTAGGATAAAACAGTGACACACGCGCCGGAACACTTGTTGCTCAGCATCCCGGCCATCCATGGAAACGTGCAGAAGTCGCGAACAATCCGACCTGTGGACATCCCAGAGTGACTGGAATCACCCCATTTGAACAACTTGTGCTCGTTCAGATGCCGGTTACTTGAGTTTCTCCAACTGCACATGGCCAGTTACTATTTGTCGCTCTTTCCCCGTGCCTGTGGGAGCAGAGTACGGATGCTTTGTGGATATGTTGTTGGCCACGCCGGCCACGCGGTAGGCAAGTTCAAAGGGCATGCGACACGGGCACTTTCCATCTGCGAGACTGCGAGACTGCGAGACTGCGAGAGCTCGTGGCAGACGGAAGTGGGCAGAAGATCTGTTACTTACTGCACTTTGAACAATGCGTTCTTTGTTGGTCCGAAAACTCGGCCAGCACAAACAAGCAGCATCTTGTTGTCAGCTGAAAACAGCCTTTTGACAAGCTCCAAGTTAGATAAGTGCCAGATGGCACAAGATGTCGACAACCACATATCATACGGGCTTCAATCGGTGGTCTGCATGGTTAACGCGGAGAGTTAAAACGCTAATTCCAGCTCCTTCTGGAGCTGTTCACCATATCCTCGGGGTTAATAGACTGTATACCCGCTGAAAACGTGTTGGTAAGCTCAGGACGCAGTGCCGCGTTGCGTTCGTGGCTTCAATGAGTCGCTGGGGAAAATGCTGCAGGCCAACAGCCATGTGGGCGTCGGAGGAAGATCCGTGAGTTGTTGACTCTACCCACTCTCAAGCCTACCCAATGATTTCAAATGTGTGCATACATCGTCCAGTGAGCCTTCAATGCTGCGTTCTGGGAAGTTTTCATGGCACCAACGGTTCAGAGCTTGGCATTGGCTTGCTCCTTGGACCTCTGAAAGACAGAGGACTGTTTGAGGAAAAAAAATTGTCCTGGCCACAGAAGTGTAACCATCCTGCTTTATAGGGTCACACGGACCTTCAAACCATCCAACTGCATTTTTTTTTTCTTGATCTGCAATATCTGAGATACCAAGTCAAATGCGACTCCAGCTCAGTTGAACTGAACATGTAGAATAAAAGTGGTGAGCTGTATGGTCTTAATTCTAGTCAGAACATGGCCGATAAGGCTGAACATAACCCTTCCTACGTCATCAAGTTCGCCCGTGTTTTGTCGGGCACACCAGCTGGGATGCGGCTGACGTGCACAGATTCCCAACGGTTTGGATGTGGCTGAGGTGGCGGCCATGCCGTAGGATAAGAGCCCGGGCACGGCAGAGTTCATTCGGTGGAGCATTCCGAGACTGTCAGACCGCAGCATATAGGCAGAAGCGGCGGATTGGCCTGGGAGGAGATGGAACACTTGTGACATTAGAAATACCGTACAGCCGACTTGGCAATGCTGTGGGTCCTGCCTGTAATTCTGCACTCTTTCTGTTACCGACCACCGTATATAACATTTAGTTTCATCAAGTGTCTCTTGTTCAATGTTTCCATTGACATCGAATGCTGAGGAGTGTAAGCCGTAGATCCAGAGAAGATAAGTCATGTTCACACTCCATTGAATTGACCAGTTTCTCCCAAAAAAAAGTGTTCAAGAGCCTTGCCTATCATTAGTGACACATACAGGTGATGCTCATCTAATCAGTGGCTGGCTGGGAAACTGCACAATGGTAAGACTGAAGAGGAATATTTGGATTACTTTCCGGTCCGAACCGCATGGCTCCAATGGTGGATTTTGGAGGTTTGGAGGGTACCTATCTATGTATATCAAAGCTTAGAGAAGATAAATGCTAGAAGGAAGATAAATGCTAAAGTAGAGCGCCCGCCCTATGTACGATGACAGGTGACCTATCATACCACCATGGTTGGATTTTTATCCAACTCCAACGAGGAAAATATTGCGCCAGCCATCGTGACGGTGCGATACCAGCAAAGCGAAGATGTCGTTATTAGTCTGACTGAGTTGAGCCTCTATTTACCAAAGCTTTCCAAGAATTTTCTCATGGGCTGCGGATGGATGTTGATGACCATGAAGTGATAGGTAGAACGCAATGGCCGACTGTTCATACTTTGCCCGCTCTCAAGTCTCAACTTCCAGAAACTCCATCAGAACAGCAGCATAGCTAATTAACAACGATTCAAGTCATCAGTAAACGGCTTTTTCGTCGTGATACGAGAGAAGGGGAAGAAGGCCAGCAGATGTGTTATGACGAAGAAGGAAACTTACGCTGCGCTGGCGCCTATTGCCTCTAGAGGTTTTGAAGTCATAGCAAAGCTTGTCGACAGCAAGCAGGTAAAGACAAATCCCGTGACAGCCCCTAGTTTCTCCGAAAGTTTGTCCAGTGCGTGCAGGATCCAGAGAGGAGTGACTAACATCAAAAGACCAAGAGTAACTGTGAGGATTGACACAAACGCACCCATACTCTTGTCGCTGGAATGCTTCACTTTGGGGTGCAAGACCTCCACTGGGACATCTATACCATTCCCTGTTTCTAAGTCTTACAGACCTCAGATGAGCAATTGGGGTCTGCCTGTTTTCCTTCCAAAGGAGAAAGTTGCGCAGGAATGGGGCCTTGTCTCGGACTCGACGTAGCGGTGCTTTCCCACGTGGAGCGACAGCGAGAAGGTCATCCGTGTGGTCAAGGTAGGCACATTCCTTTTTCGAAATTGCTTCATCGTTACGATACCCATGCCAGCGCTTAAGACTAGTGATATCCCAGGAAGCTGGAGCTGGCAACCCAGAAGGGCGGTTTGTTGAACAGTGAACTCATCTATGTTCAAGGCATTAGGCCAACTACTTGGACCGCTCTATCATTGGTTTGAAGGATAGTTGAACTCACTGTAACGGTACAATTTTCCCGAAAGTTTGTTTAAAAATTTAGATATCTTCGAATTCATATCTTTCCGAAAGCTCTTTTATTGGCTTTCTCCCCTGGCTGGCGATTCGCTGCTTCAAGTTTGTCCAAGTCTTCTTCCAACCTTGATATCTCATCTTGCATTCAGAGCGCCAGTCGAACATTAAGACTTTTGAGCCGACGAATGAGGAAGAAATCATCCTCGGAAGCGATTAAGTCACAATACGCTTGATATCCGGCATATCGCCATGGTCTCATGCCTCTCAGCTGGGTGGGGGTCGGTTGTTCACCAGATGTCGCTCCATGCGCTGCCCCGCTGACAGCCGCTTTTATACGTGCTGCACTAATCCACCGAAATGGCAGACCTATGGAGGCCACTAGTGGGGTGCTTAAGTTGAGGCTGGCCCAGTCGACATTCATATTGATGGAGTGTTATCGATGAGGTATTCCCGCCGGTTCTGAGCCAGGAGAAGGAAGTGCCGGCACCGAAGTTGACGGACCGCTTGACATCTCTACCGAGGCTGATAGTGATCAGGGAGCATACTGAACTGACTGAGGGTGATGCGATGAATACTGTATGGGCAGTGTGACTGAGTTCGGCTGAGAAACGGCTTCGGGTGTAAGTCTTTCATTCGTAACCCCGTCTGGTTTGTTGGTTGCAGATTGTGTAGAGTCGGACATGCTACTGCAGTCCATTTCTCTTGAGCGTTGTCGAAAAGAAAAGAAAATCCATAGTGACACGCTTCAAAATGCGAAAGGAATCGGGGCATAATGCGCATGGTTTGTATGAGAGGTCCGGTTATTGATGGCATGATGCTATCCAAGCCTTGTCAAATGGACTAACACTCGGGTATGTTATCAACGAGCCCGGACATGCTATGAGGCTGCACGAACCAGACTAAAACTGATCATATGATCTTACTATTTTCGAAGGCAATAGTGATTATTCTGCGACTCCCTACGACGAGATTCATTGAGCCCACCATGGGGAATGTGGTGGTGTTGACCATACGTGACCCGTCAATGGACCGTTCCCTTTTTGAAACAAACCGAAGGGACAGATAGACAAGTGAGGACATCAACCTTCAGCCCGCTACTACGAGTTGCAGAACTTTTTTCTTTTTGTTGTTGTTGTTGTTGTTGTTGTTGTTGTTGTTGTTGTTGTTGTTGAAGGAGTGGTTGATCCACCGTCCTTTATCTACCAAAGTCATAGCACACATGTCAAGAGAAAAAAGACCCAACTCCTCAAACTACTCCATGTTGAAACGACCGCTCCCAATCCGCGACAATAACATTTTTCCCCCCTTTTGCTCAGAGAGATCAACCAATGATCTTTCCAGTATCTGCCATCAAGATTGGCCTGGCCGGCTCTGCCTGCGACCCCTGCTCAACCTCTTGCTCAGATATCTCCACCTTCATTCCAGCCTCACCAACACTGCTTCCCTCGCCCTCATCACCGAAAAGAGTCTCACCCTCCCCTTCGCTCTCTGTCCTCTCACTCCTACTGCTCAAATGATCAGGCGACTGTCCACGACTGACACCGCGGCTTGAAGCGCCCTCCTTCTTGAGGTTGTTATCCATCCAGAGATGAGCACCAGCCTCCTTAAGCAGTCGCACGCACTCGGCGTTCCCAGTCTTCTCCGCGAGATAGAGCGGCGTGTTGTTAGCATGGTTGCGAGCATGAACGCTCGCGCCACGCTCCAGCAGCTCACGCAGGATCTCCGGGTTCGGGCCGATAGCCGCCAGATGCAGTGCCGTGTTGCCAGCATAGTCGGCGCGCTTGAGCAGCTGGTGAGAGAACTCATCACCCTCAAGGATTTCGCGCACCGTGCGCAGCTCGCCGTTGCGGATGGCATAGCCAAGAGCAGTGAAGGCCGTTTCTGGGGAAGGACGGGTTAGCACTAGGTCGTTCTACGTAATAAAAAATGGAGTGTGAGAAGCTCTTTGGGACCTACCGGCTGCGGTTAATCTGCCGACGGCCGAGTCGATACTGCCTGCAGGATGAGAGAAGGATGGCAGGGTCATTTCAGTCATTTCGCCGCGCAGGGAGTGCGACATCTTGTTCGTGATTTCCTGGTATGTTAGACCTGGAAGTGCCAGCAGGTATGACAGCTTTGTGAGCGCCGCCTCAGTCGTCAGGTCATGACCGAACACAACACCAGCCCTGCCGAGCGCCGTGCCAGGGGCATAGAGGGGTGATACAAAGCCATTTGTGCATTGGCTGACATTGACCACAACTATACCCCTCTCGACTGCTTCTCGAATCACCTTGGTCAGGCTTCCATCCACCCCTCCAGGGGCGTTGCCCATGCCGAACGTCTCGAGAATCAACCCTCGCAGGTTGGGAACCCTAAGCACCGAATCGACCATTTCGGGCTTGATCCCAGGAAAAATGCGCAAGCATGCCACATGGGCAGTGTCCAAGTATTTCGTGACCTGAAACTCGGCGATGCGCGTGGGCCTTCTCACGAGAGACCAGTTAACTTCGACGCCAAGGGCAGTGACCTTTGCAAGAGGCGCACAGTTCGGGCTGGCGAAGGCTTCGAATGACGAAGCTGAGACCTTGGTTGTGCGATTTCCGCGGAATAGAGTGTGATGGAAGAACAGACAAACTTCAGGGATTTGGAAGGTACCGGCGATGATAAGGGAGCCGAGGAGGTTGTCGACAGCATCTGACTGCAGGGCAAAAATGGACGCCTGGGAGCCTGTCAGGATAACAGGTTTTCCCAAGTCTGACATCATGAAGGACAGCGCAGAGGCTGTATATGCTAGAGAATCGGTGCCATGCAGAACAACAAAGCCGTCGAATAAGTGGTAATTTTCCTTGATTGTCATGGCAATTTCAGTCCAGCCCATGGACGAGATGGAGCTCGAGTCGAGCAAAGGAGAGAACTCGAGGATGCCATAGCGGATGTGCCGCGAATAGGCACTCGGCGGTGTCCGCAAGCTGTCCAAAACCAACTTATTGCCGTTCTTGTAAGCATAGATTTTGACTGGACTGTCAGCATGTTTCTCAAACCATGTACATGTAGTGTCGTATGTTGGATGAATAGACAGTCGGAAATTCAGGGGTGAAAAAGCAGTCTCTGGACCATATTTTTCGAAGGAAAGATCGGGCTGTGCTTTCTCGGAGCTTTCGAAGACTAGGACGTGTTTCGTAGAAGTCGTCGCGTCAACTTACCTCGTTCGGACTTGTCATTGAATGACGGACGAGGGGCCATAGCTTTCTCAAGGAAGCCATCCATGGGCACGAGACCATTCTCAGAAGGCCGCATGCAAATCGTGCCGCCAGTCATGATAATCAACACCCGCGATTCTGGGTAGTGAGCCTCGGGGTTTATCCCTTCGGCAAAAGCTTGAGCCCCCATCTCGTCGAAAAGTCAGTTGGGTAAGGTCTGGTTTAAGAAGGTCGGCGATGGTGAAAAAAGAGAGGAAGGGGGAAGTTGGGAAGGGTTCAATGTAAGTTTTCAGAAAAAGTGCTCCAAATAGACCACCTCGTCAGCCTTATTTTCAGAGGAATCTAGTACTTCGTCGCCGTTTCAGAAACGGCTTTGAGCTTCTCAGAAAGGTGAAAGTCGACCACGGAGTGTGGGTCACTGGATCCGGATCCTTTGTTGCCCTCGACTCCGTCCGATCGGCTCCCAGTGTCAGGCTACTGTGTAGCTGACCGAGCTCCAGATGGACGACTCACATCACGAAACTTAAATGCTGCGCATGCGATCCCCTACGATCCCATGCACCCCAATGCTTTGTTCCAGAGCGCCGGCAACGCGAAGCAGCGGAGAGAGGTATGGTAGGGCAAAAAGCAAGCAATTGGCGATGGGCTGCAGTCACGCGCTCACGGATCGCCTGGTGTTAGCTAACAGAAAGTCGATTGCGGAGGTGGCCAGGCATAAGAAGTCTAACAAGGCCGGGATCTGGAAGCCGTCGACAACCGGATGGAACATTCCAGCCAGCCAGCGATAAGCATCTGGGGACCGACTTCGGGCGTGATAACCCTGAAGCCGAGATGGCACGGTCTTATGCATTGCAGCTGCTGAGCAAGGTGTTGAGGTTGGCGAGCCATGATAAGGCGCGGTCGGCAGTTCGAGCCATCGCGATAATGCACGGCTCAGGGACGAGCAGGGACGCAGCGGAACACCGCGGGAACGCAGCCGTCATCACTTGTCAGATTCCAGAAGCCCGATAGCGGAGCCAAGCTCAGTGTGGGGAGCTGGCGGCGTTAGGCGGTGAGTTGCTGCTGCGGTGCTATTTTGCTGGTGCTGGGTGCTGAGTTTGCCATCGTGGGCCACGGACGTCGTCCGAGAGTTTGCGCAGAGGCTTGGTCAGGACGAATGTGATGGGGGCGGTGATCATGCCCTGTATTATAAGACGCAGCATCCTGGAAACCTTGACTCGAAATTTCAAGCCCAAGACAATACAGCTCCTGGCTGCACTACCACTAAGCACAGTGCGAATTGGAGGTGTGTTTTACTTGCAGATATGCAGCCATTAGTTAACTGAGTTGACAGTCTTAGACTTTCGAGTTAAGAACGACCTGAGTCTCTGGTAACCATAAGGGTTGTAACTCTAGCTACCTAGGTAGGTATCGGCTTGGATTACCCCCCCGATCTTGTTAGAATGCAAACATATGGGAGTCCCTCTCTGGTTTAAGCATCTCACAAGTGTAGTCTTATCTACGAACTTCTACCTAGTATGTAGGTCATACTTTGTAAAACATGGAGAAAAACACACAGCACATTGCATGGAAAGCTCAGAGGATCAAGATGAGCGAGTCAACGGACGACCCAAAAACAGAACAGGTCACATACCTGTTGCCTCTTCATCCTCCCTTGAGGTGGCAAGTCATGGAAAGCCTACGTCACATTCCATGGATGAACTTCTGAAGAGGGATACCTACCCTCTAGTATCAGTTATCGTCTCAACTCTCCTGACCTGATCTTGAAGCAAACAAGCTCTTATCTTTCAATAGTCTTAGTGAAGACAGAGGAAACATGCATTCGGCTCAGCCACACAGTAACACAGTGTCTGCTGTAAGCCAAGCCACGGCCCAGCTGGTCGGCTCTGCAAGCAGGGCCTGCATTGACGCCCCACGGCTTGGCAGGGCCCAGTGCTCAAGAGCCCCACCAACTGAACTTTTTGCGACCGCCAAGATTGCACAATTTGGACGGCGACCATCAGTGAGGGGCCCACATCGCTGTGTAAGTCGCAGCCAGAGATCAAAGAATTTTTACCTTCGCACCCTTCATTTCCCCCTCTTCTTGACCAAAAATATCCCTAAGTTCTCGTCGCACTCACAGGAACATCCCATATCTCGCAAAAAAGCACATACCAGTCACAATGGCGGACCAAATCGAGGATACTCCCGTATACTACGAGGAGCTCTACGATCTCGAGCGTGAGTTCGAGGATGTCGAGGTCGAGATCAGTGAGTCAAGCCACAGAATCACTCGCGACGACAGTGTCTAACCGTATTTGTCTTGCGCGCGTGCAGTTCGCCAGCAGTACATCCTTTCCAAGCCTCTCTACGCCAAGCGCGCCGAGTTGGTGGCCAAGATCCCCAAGTTCTGGGCTCTGGTCCTCGAGCAGGCGCCCGTCGAGATCGACGAGTACATCCAGCCGACCGACGCCAATGTGCTCTACAACCACCTCACCAACCTGACGGTGAGCCGCCTCTCTCTCGAGGAGGATGAGAAGAAGGGCGACCCGCGCAACTTCTCGGTCCGCTTCGAGTTCTCTGAGAATGAGTACTTTGAGGACCGCGTCCTCGAGAAGAAGTTCTGGTGGCGCCACTCCAAGGATGGGTTTGAGGGCCTTGTCAGCGAGCCCGTTACCATCAAGTGGAAGGAGGGCAAGGACCTGACCGAGGGTCTGCTCGACCTGGCCAAGGCTGTCTACGATGAGCAGCTGGCTACTCCCAAGGAGGCTAAGAAAGGCAAGCAGATTGAGCTCACTGAGAAGCAGAAGACTCTCAAGAAGAAGATCAGCGAGACTGGCATGGGTGGCGTCAGCTTCTTTTGCTTCTTCGGGTACGTCGGCGAAATTGTTTCCGAGGAGGAGAGCAAGGAGGTCATCGCCAAGGAGAACGAGAGGCGTAAGAAGCGTCAGGCCGGCGAGAAGGTTGAGGACGAGGACGAAGATATGGAAGATGAGGAGGACCTCGATGATGATGAGGAGGATGATGACGAACTGGATATCTTCCCTCCCGGAGATGTCGTTGCGGTGACAATTGCCGACGAGCTGTGGCCCAACGCCATCAAGTATTTCAGTGAGTTCCTGTCTCGTGCTGGCACCTGATTAGCAGAGTCTAACCCATGGTAGCCCAAGCCCAGGACCAGGATCTGGATGACGTTGATTTCGAGGACTTTGAAGAGGATGACGAGGGGGAGGAGAACAGCGGCAATGTCCGGCCGCCCAAGAAGCACAAGCGCTGTGCCAGCGGTTGCAAGCACTAAATGGGTACAGTCCAGAACATGACCTTGGTACAGGCGGATAGACAAAATTCCTGGGGCTTTTCATAGAATGCTTCATGTAGTTGAGATCTTATGGAAAACGACAGATTGGGAACGCAGAAACACAAAATTGGCCATCTTGTGCGTCTAAAAACTCCGAATTCCGCCCACCCTGACAATGTTAGAGATCCAGTTGCGCGGGGTAGGTGGTGGGGCACTCTGCCAGATCCACAACGCCAAGGCTTCAACGGTTGTGGGGGTCAGGTTTGCAAAGCGACTGTTGGAGTGACCGAAATTTCAGCATTGGCCCGCATTCATGAATCATCTTCATCTACAGTCAGTTTTGTTGGCCTGCTCAAGTGTAGCCAACTTGAAATGAGACTTAAGTTGGGAATTTTGGCTTTGTTCCTCCAAGAATTAGACTGCGAGAGCTTGCATGTGAAAATGACACAGTGTGTATTTGGCTCATGGTAATGTCTTTAACTCACTGTTGAACCTTTGACTCCCTCCCTTAACCTTCAAGTCACTTGGTGCTTCTTATTACAGTGGGTAGGCAGGTGTTTGGCAGTTCTCTGAAATCTCTTTGACAACAATATCCCCGCTGTTTTACTTACTTTTGGACGTCCATTATGCTATGATGACTGAGCTCTTGGGCGCGAAACGATGGGCAACTTAGCCATTTCCCGTTTTAGACAGCCTCTTCCCCTGGCAGAGATTTCGGGTACCGATTCCATGGCATCAGGTCATGCTGACATGACACATATCCAGCGTTCCCTAAACAGTTATTCCAATTCTTTGGTGAAGTCCTTAGATCACCAGACACAGTCTTAACTCTGCCTATGCCAAAGCCTGTGTAAACATGTTATGGAGTGAGGTGTCTTCACAATAGATTCGACGGATAGCTGTCCAATAGATGTATGAAAGTGCCATCAGGAACAAACAAACTTGCTGTTGAAGCACACAAGTACTTTGAAACTTCACCCACCGAGGATCATGAGTGGAATTCCCAACTTAACAGACAGAACTGGGCAAGCAGACGCTCCACAGAATTACAGGTTCACTTGGCTTGGAAACAGATGTAGTATTTCAAAGTCCTCTATTAGATACCAGGTCCTAGTAATTGCATGTCGTTTTCCCTCTTTGTGCAGTATCATCTGTCACTCCTCACAAGTACAGCTTGGGAGCCTGATTATTGGCCAGTTGACCTGAACGAATTTTTCAACCCCAAAGGGTGCAGCTAATCCTCCCTCGACACACCCATAACCGCAGACTTTTATCAATAATGCGGCGACTTGGAGCAGTTAGGACACTCAGACTGAGTGGTTGAGACCTTGGTACCGCAGTGCTTGCAGGAGACAACTTGGGAGACTTCAGGCTTGCTGTCGCCGCTGGACTTGGTTTTGTTGTCTGCCCCAGTGGACTTTGCCTTAGAAGAGTCCATTGTTGTGAGCTGACGCGAGGGTAATTTGGCACTTGTTTGTTAGTTGTATGGAATGTTGTGGATCGCCGAAACGTAAGTGGTTCTTGATAGTAGAGTTGAGTTGCTGTTTATGCCAGGCAATTCCGATGTGTAAACGAAAAGGCCTGCGTAAGGAAACTGTCCAAAAACACAATTGTAGTATATTTATGGTATGCTAATAAGAATCCTATTGGCATCTACGTGCTATATTGACTCTTTCCGCAATTACCACAGCTTCGAAAGCTTGGACGAAGCCTTTGTCTGTTGATTATAGTTCCAATATGTATTCCATGCGCTTGAACTGACCTTAGCTGAAGCAGAGCTTGCGGTGCCTGTTGTCTTTACAGTCTTATAAACAAAGCTTTCAAATTACCTTCATCTAAGTGTCAAAGATCAGTGATCTCAATTTCGGTATCTTTAAGAACTTGAATGAGCGTCATCACATTCGTTGAGAAAGCGTTCCCTTCAACCGTACACGCAAGAATCATTGTCATAGTCAAAGCATGAACTGAGCAAAAAGGATAGCCTTTCATGATCTGATCTTTCATCCTTATGTAGCTCTTCATCAAGGGTTCTTATTACCATACATCAGCTCTAAGGTACTCGGCATGCGCCACTGCTTCATGCTTTTCTACTAAGCATGCTCGAATTACAATGTGTAAAGAACCTCTACATTTCGTTGGAAAAAAATGGGACACAATAGCTTGACATGTGCATCTGCTCTGATTTCTATTTGTTCCAGGGCAAAGGGGATCTATAGGCTTGATGGCTTCACGAAGTAGTCACCACTGAGTATACCCCTGTTAAGTGAGGCTCCCAGACATTAGAAGGCCATGCAAGTCCACTATCCTCACATACAAGATATGAACTTGATGTTGGATTTAAGGGCAACAAAAACAGTTACCACTGTGAGTTTGATGGCAGACATCTGGCATCCAATGGCAAAACGTCTACCAGGCCTTGTCTTGGCGAGGGACAGGTAACAACCGTAACATTGAGGATGCCAAGTTGTTCTTAAGCACCAATACTATGATTGCTTTTGACAAGGAAACTTGAGAACAAAAGGGTTACATTATTTGTATATGGATTACCCTGACTTCTGATTATACATTATGCTTATTCTTTGTCCCATAGATACGGAGTTGATAATTATGGCCCAACCTAAAGTGGGCGGCTAACAGTTCAGCGTGCCACAAAATAGTGCAGGTATTGCTGATTAACTTGCTCCTTCAGCTCTCAAGGCTTTGTTTTCGATCTTTTTCAGCCAACAATCCACAGAATTTGCATGCCTTGTAAATGCACAATTTGCACATTATGCCATGGTCTAGAATTGGCCTGCGATGATCAGCCAAAATTTTGTTTTTGGCGGCGGCATGACAAGATCTCCCTCCAAGAAACATGCTGTTCCAGACCGTAACGCCTAGCCGGTGCGAGGTAGCGCCGACAGGGGCAGGGGCTCCAAACAGGGCGACTCCTCGAACCTTTTGTGTTTCAGCCTCATCCCTCTGCACTCTCTCGATGGCTCTCCACCATAACCCCCCTGTCGGCGCTACCTCGCACCGGCTAGGCGTTACGGTCTGGAACAGCATGTT
>JAAFKN010000282.1:0-15864 GCA_011800035.1 Thermochaetoides dissita | reverse complement strand
AGAAGGATCGCCATCGCTGTTTGCGACTGCCGTCGGTTTCCCCATCCGCAGCCGAGAGTCCGCGAAAGCAAAGTGCAGAGGTCCGCCGCTAGGCAAAACACCTTTTGCAGGGCCCAATTGCCCGGTCGAGCACATCAAGCACACCAAGCACATCGTCTGCCCACCATGCTCGTCTCTGCGCTTGTTCTGCCGGCCTGGCTGATCGCAGCCACAGCGTCAGCATCCCCAGCCTCCGACAAGGCCGACGTCGCCGATGCCAACGCCGCCCCGGAAGTGCCAAAGAATAAGCACGGCGAGGATGCTTTCGCCGCCTGCCGCAACCTTGACGGCGAGTTTGCGCCCTTCTGCCTGCCGCGGCACGGCGATGTCTACGCCTGGGATACCACACACTATAGTACGTCCTTCTTTCCACCCATCCATTCAAGCGCATCCAGGCCCCGGGCCCTGCTAACAACCAATGCCAGTCACCTGGGACCCGGACTACTTCCCCACAGCCAACACAAGCCTCCGCCTGATCGGCTTCTACACGTCCGAGTTCCCTAACATCACCGGCACCGACGAACCCGAACACAAGAACATGCCCCTCCCCGGCCCTCCCGCCCACGACCTCGGCGACGAGCAGGCCTTCACGACCGACTCCATCTCCGCCGCCTGGGGCTTCTACCAATGGCACTTGGACAAGTCCCTGCTCAACTCCAAGAAACTGCGTTCCGCAAACATCACCATCCGCATGGTCTACCTGGCCCCCGATTCCCCGCGCGCGACCTGGATCCAGGGACCCACCGTGATCCTGGAGAAGGCCAAGAAAAAGACCAAGGTGGCCCCGGAGAGGCCGAAGCGCCCTCCGAGCGAGGAGCCTGTGCTAGTCATTGCGCTGCCCATCGTCATGGTCGTGTCAGCTTTCATCATCGCCATGCTGTCGTGCTGGAACCGGAATGTCAGACGGATCGGCCTTGGCAATGTCATGGGGAAGACAGGTCGGAAGAACACGGCTGGTTTATTGGCTAAGGAGGCGGGCCTGGCGCAGGGCAAGAGGGGAGCAGGCAGGGGGAAAGACGAGGAGTCTATTCGGCTGATGGATAGGGATGGGTATAGCAGTGGTGAGGAGAGCGGTTGGAGACAAGAAGTCGTTGGGGGACGGAGAAGGAACGGTGGTAGTGACGGAGCAAGGAGCAGAAAGTTGGATTAGGCCCTGAGGTTTGGATAAGATATCATTGCTGGCATGAAGTATAAAACTGTATGATGTATGCGACAATCTCAATAACAAGGAAGCTAATCTAGTATGGAAGAAAACAAAAAAATCATTGCGTCCTCGACACAGCATTCATTCTTGATCAGCCCGGCTCAAACACCTATAACCATTGAATCCATAATCGAAGCCTCTATAGCAACTCTATCACTCATGGTCATCCCGACGGAATTACTTCTCTCACTCCCAACGAATCTCCCATGTTTTCTTCCAAGCCCCCTCCATAAACAAGGCCTCCAGACCTCGCAACTCCAACATCTCCTTTTCCTCTCTATACCTCCAGTACCCGGGTTCAACGTCCTGTCCATCTAGCCACATCTTGTGGGGCTTATCTTTTACCCCCAAGACAGTGACATTCGCAAGCGGGTTAGTATCAACGTAGGTGCCCGCAGGCTGAACGGTAAGGGAGCTCGTGGAGGCAGAAAACTGTTGACCATCAAGTTAGAAACGCACACCGAACACTACGGAGTGAGAATTAGGATGTAACTTACCTCGACCCACGTCACTTCTTTTGGCATCAAACTCTCCCCATCATCCAAATACAGCATGCCTTCCGCAAACCCGTGCAAATCCAAGGCCACAATTAACCCCCATGGCTTGCTCCTGCTTTCTGCCGTCGTCATGCCGGGCTCCTGCACAGGAACCACGCTGCCTCCCCTCAAGAATACAGGTATGTGTTCGAGGGGTGCATCGAGAGTGATGTTTTCGCCCGGCCGGACCCCTTCCGAGGCCTTCCTCCCCGTGTACCAGTCATACCAAACAGTCTTTCCGTCTCGAACACCAGGGAACACACCCTTGACTGTGGTAGCCCCCTGCTCCAAGCACGGCGTTACCATTACTGCGCTTCCAAGCATGAACTGCCGGTCCGCGTCCGCAAGCCAGGGCTCATTGGGGAACTCCCAGGCCAAAGCTCGCATGACGGTGCTCCCGTCCAAGCTCGCCTGCATCATAAGGGTGTAGAGGTATGGCAATAGCATGTAACGGATACGCATAGCGCGACGGCTGGCCTCAGCGACGCTGCTCCATACGTATGGTTCCTGACTTCGGGCGCCCAGGATGTTGTGGTTCCGGTAGAAGGGGAAGAAGGCACTCAGTTGCATCCACCGCGAGCAGAGCTCTGCGTCGGCGTTGCCACCGAAGCCACACGTGTCGACCCCGAACATGGGGATGCCAAAAATTGAGAAGGACAGAGCTTGTGGGATAGAGAAGTACATCAGCGCCCACCTGGACTCGTTATCACCGCCCCAGTGGCCTGCCCACTTTCCCGACCCTGCAAATGTGCTACGGCCGATGATGAAAGGCCGCTTGCCAGGTTTGATTTTGAGTAGAGCTTGGTAGGTGGCATTCAAAATCTGATGTCCAAAGAGGTTATGAAAATCGTATTGGAGGTGTCCTCCGTGGTGAGTTGCATTAGGACTGACCGCGTGTACAGCCAGATCGCCGTGAAAGTTATTGATAGTGTAAGGTGGCCAGTTGACATTCCGTACCCCAGGAGTCGGAGTGGTCCGAAGGTAGCTAGACGTCTTGGTTGTGCTGGTTGGCTTGGCCGTTGCAGTGCGAGAATGCTTAGCTGCTGAAGCTGACGCTGCCTCTGAGGCATTGCTGAGCTCGAACCCCTCTGGGTATTCCAAGATCGGATTTCCTGGCTCTCCAGGGAGTACGAAGGGAGGGTGAACCGGGTTGAGCGTGAGGTTTCCAGTACCGCAGCTTCCCACGCAGAACGAAGCAACCTATGAATCGGTTAGTACCGATGCAGGGGAAATACGTTGTTTCCGGCTGCGATACCTCGGACATGTCGATCCAAATTCCATCGAACTGAGCAGACAAGTCAGCTAGTTCTCTCAGCACGTCACATTCCTCGACTCCGTCAACTTACAGCAACCTTCTCCGACCAAATCGACAGCTCTTCGATCCACCAGTCAATGGTCCCCGTCCCGTTCAAGACAGCACCAACCCAGTCTGGAAAGACTACCTTTGATATCAGCGTCAAGGATCTCTGGCAGGCTCTCTTTTCATATCATACCGGTGTATCCAGGCCATACTGCTCCATAGTAAATGGAACCATCCGGGTTCAGCAGGAAGGCATTGGCCTTCACACCTCGATCATATGTCGGATAAGCATCCTCTGGATCTGCTGGGTTCGGCACGTAGATGGCCGAGTCGATAATCGGTATGTAATGTTGCCCATTGGAGTGCAATCGATCCAGGAATTCCGCCCCTTCTTCGTAGCTGTATCTGTGAGGATCATTTTCAAAGTCACGGTACTTTTTCATGTAATCGATGTCAGCTGACAAGGAAGTATGTTAGCCTATGATCCCTTCTTCCAAGGTAGGGAGGATCTGCCATACTCCAGATAGCCTCCAGGGGAATTTCAAACCTGGCAAAGTTTTCCACGACGTCCTGTACAACAGTCCAATTCTCATAGCCCCACCTGCATTGATGAAAACCCAAAGTCCAGTATTGCTGTGCGGCAGGGAACCCGATTGCAGTTCGCTGGTACGACTGGATGACGGCATCTGCCGTGGGCCCGCTGAAGAAATACAAGTCGATGCTACCGCCCAGGGTTCGCCATGTGATGCCCTCGGATGTCAAAAGGACCTCTTGTGCGTGAGCATTGCGGAGGAATACACCATGGGTGTAGGACACATAGCTGGTTGTCCTGTCTGTTGCAGCTGCATAGGGTGTATAGGTCATGTCACCATCCTCATTTATTTCAAAATACCGGGTATCGAGGTAGATTGGGTGAGTTCCATAAATGTTTGCGTCGATGCTGTCTGGCACATCGGCGGCATAGAGCGTTCCTAAACACCGTCAGCAGTTTTGACTAGCCAGAAACTGGTCAAACTTGGCCTACTCGTCAGATTATTTCCTAGCCGGAACCCATGGATTACCTCACCCAGTCCGTAGAGGTTGTAATTCTCAGGCAGCGAGCTCACAAATTCTATGAACTGGTCCTCGTAGACTAGCACTGTTCTCTCTGTTGAGAACAGAATATCCCCGGTCTCCCGGCGCTTCACTGTGAGCGAAAAAGTTGGTTCATTGGACCACTCGACTTCAAAATCACTCGGGCCTTGCTCTGACCAGGACTCCGGCTGAGGACGCGGAACCAGCACATCTGGGAGAAGAAACCATGTTTCATTCTCCTGCCCAATGTATCTTGGTTTGATCTCAATGTGCAAGCGGTCTGAAGCCTGGAACTCGACCTCCAAGACTAAGTGCTCAACGTCATTGCCATACAATTTACACGGCTTTCCTGCAAGGTGCAGGTATGCTGTGAAGCTCCCAGCTTGTGTGTAGTGAATATCTGCAGCCTTGTACCCGGGGCAAGTAGTTTGCGGATTGATGGCCTCTGGATCTTTGATGTTTGGCAGCACATTCTGGCCCACATCAACCTCTGGGGAGAGTGTGTATGTTGGTTCCTGATTTGAGGTTGCTGGTGCTGAAGAGTGAGGGCCGGATATCCATGTAGCCGAGAGGTGTTCGTGCTGTGTGGATGCACTAAGATGCAGATGCAATGCTGTGAGAAGGAGGAGTGAGAGGAGTGTGAATGACGCCATAGCGACCAAGACAGGCCTCTGGGTTGCTTGAGTTCCTTCTTTTCTTGATGTTCTATGCTGGCGGCCCCTGGTCAGATAGGCCAAGCCACCTATCAGCAAGAACAATAAGAGTAACAGACCGAATGCAAGTGAGTTGAGGGACTCTATGTCGTCAAGTTGGAATATTTTCCGTCTCCAACTCAAGAGAAATTTCTCCTTGACAGATGACACCGGGATTGATTTGTGGATGCTCTCCCAGATTGTCGGCTTGACCTCTGCCTCAATGCTGACCTCCCTAGCCGCCTCGACCAAAACCGCCCAAATGTCAATGATCAGAGCGATGGGGTGCTTCATGAGCCTTATGGCCTTGGTTGTGACCAAGGAGCAGGGTAATCTCGGAAAACTCAATGTTGAAGACACCTCGGTTCAAGATCAGCACCGCCAGACAGAAATTCAACTAGGAATTTGTGACAGTTAAAGCAAGCCAGCTGTTGATCGGCTCAAAACTCACCCTTTCAGCATAAGGCTGGAGTATTGTGTGACTGATACAGCGACCGACAGGCTTAAGGACTGGTGAGTTCAAAATATTGCCAACTGGCTCTGTGCCAACAGCTGATCTGCCTACTCTCCGAAAAAGCTTAGGAGTTGCGTCACATGGTCCTGCTGTGTTTCCTGCAGTGAAGGGGGAAGTACGCGCATGACCACAGCCAGACGCTCCTTCCTGGATTGAAGTCATGGCCGTCAGTTTTGTCGTGGTGCGAATCAGCAAGTCGCGGTCGCTTTAATGAGGGGCAGACACCTGCTTCCAGGGCAAAGGAAAATTGAATGGATGCCTGGATCTGAATCAAGGATGATCTGTTCGTCAACTTCAAGATAATCCGTACTCCCTAGAGGAGGGGCTGACAACAGCCCCTGGACATCGCATCAAACGTGTGATAGGGAACCAAACAAGAATGTAAACAGAAGGCAATATTGGCTCATGAAGGAGAGTAAATCAGCAATCTACACGCCCGAAGGTGTCTGGCAGGGCGGAAATGCTGGTGACTGGTGGCACAAAGAAGCCGGTATCGGCTCGGTGTGAGGAGGTGCTGTTTAACAGACAGTGGCAATTCCGTGTCAAGGGCCACAAACACAACATGCACAGACATCCACAGAGTCGACAGGACTGCCGCTGTGTGGAGAGTGGCACTTGGTGTGTGCGTGGTTTGGCAAAGCCAGGTACGAGATCGGGCCGTATGTGAGGAGTTCCCCTTTCTCTCTGTTGCACGCTCTTTGCGGCCACTCGGGCAGATGCATTTGGGTTGACTCGTGGCACCCTGGATAGACTCGGTCAAGTCTGACACAAGTCTTGCTCAACCGGACAAGTTCACTTTTCATTCCACAAGACAGATGCCATCCGTGGGAAGCACGGTGGTCAGGGAATATACTAGTAGTACTACATTTTATCGCGTCCGAAGACATCATCCTAGGCCAAACATGACCTTGACTGAATCCAGCTACACACGAAACCAAAATCATAGACATCAAACTTATATATGCCCAAAATCCTTCTCCCTCAATATCCAAAAAATACAACGTAAAACGACGTTTGATACCCAATGATACACCCACGTATTGACGCCCGGCCTACCGCCTTGAACTCCAACATGTCAAAAATCCATCGCTGATATATCGCCCAACATCGCACAAAAGAAATGAGCAACGCCAAGATGAAAACGACCGACATCCCTAACATGTACTAAAACATCATATACCGAAGGAAATAGAAAAAGGAAAGCTGAGCATCAGTAACTAAAATCGATATGGCCCAGGTTCGACAAGAACTTGTTATCTTGGGAACTAGGCAAACTCGGAGCTGTGATACCCGTTGGCGCGCTACTCCCGCTGGACTCCGATTGCAAGGTACTGTCTCTCGACGACGACGACGATGACGACGACGACGACGGGGAGGATGACGACTGGTTCTGGTTCGGTTGCTGTTGCTGCAGCTCTACCTGGGGATCTGGAGGGATACCGCTGTCGGAGTAGCCAAGGTCGCGCATTTGCTGGAAGCTCCAGCTGGGCTGGAAATCGCGGCTGTTCCACGCGTGGTTGACGCGCTCGTACATTTCGTCGATCTGCTCGAGACTCATCTTGCTCGTCTCGTACACCATGTACCACACAAACGCAATCGAAAGCAGGCAGAATGTGCCCCACACGAAGAAGACGCGAGAGCCCAGATCTGCTGTGTGTACCCTTCCATCTTCCTTCACGCCAGTAGTGTCGACCATGAAAGGCGTGCCGTAAGCAATACCAAAATTGAGAAGCCAGTTCGAGAAGGTCGACACCGACATGGATTTCGCGCGAACTTTGAGCGGGTAGATCTCGGACGTGACGACCCATACCACGGGACCCCAAGAGGCTGCGAAGAAGAAGATATATACTGCCACAAAGGCGATTAATATCCGGTTCTGGGCAGTCTGGTTATCCTGACCCATGGCGGTAGCGAAGGCAGCGATGAGAATTTGGCTGATTGCCATGCCAATCGCGCCCACCATAAGTAGTTTGCGCCGCCCCCAGGATTCAACCACAAACAATCCGGGGAATGTTGACACCACGTTGATGATCTGCATGATCAGGGAGATCGTGTGTGGATTTTGAACACCTGCTCCGTTAAAGAAAGTGGTCCCGTAGTACATGATGAAATTAACGCCAGACAGCTGCTGGAGCATTTGCAAGCCGCAACCAGTCAGCGTACGACGGCCGAGGTGAGGTTCTCCGAAAATGATGTCCTTGTAGGTGTCGGGGCCCAAAGACATTTCGTATTGATGGTTAGCTTCAATTTCAGCCAATTCCTCGATTAGTGCCGGGTGCGTGATATCGAGTCGTCGAAGACGGCTAAGGGACAGGGCTGCGTCGTCCTTGCGCCCACGCTTGATGAGATATCGAGGGGTTTCAGGAAGGATGAGAAGACCGAGAGCTAACACGACAGCCCAGGTGAGCTGGAGACCGATTGGAATGCGATAGGCTGCTGTTGACTCGAGCCTATACGTCAAGATATTGACGACTGCGGCGGCGAGAAGACCCATCGTAATGGAGAGCTGATAGGCGCAGACTAATGTACCACGAATCCACCTGGGTGCCATTTCAGACTGGTATAACGGGACCAGAACGGAAACAATCCCAACACCAAGACCAGCCACCGTCCTAAATACGAGACGAAGTCAGCGACGAACAACGCGCAGCCTGGGCAGACACCCGATGGTTCCTGCTCATACCTCCCAATGACCAGAAGTGGTATCCTGCTCGCACAAACTTGCAAGATGGCGCCGATACAGAAGATGCTGATAGCGACAATGAGCGACGTTCGACGACCCCAGAAATCTCCCATCGGAGCAGACAGCAGCGCCCCGACAGCCGTTCCCGCGCTGAGCATTGCGACAATCAATGCTACTTGTGCCGGGGACATGCCCAGCTTGTTATCCTTGCTCACGTATCCTGTTGTGAAGTCTCGTTTGAACGCGTCCATGGCCAGAATGCCATTGATTGCGCTGCGGCGGACAGGTCAGTCACACTTCTCCCCAACGCTCCGGCACGCCTACAACACCACAACACCACATCTTACCCAGTATCGTAGCCAAATAATAGCCCACCACTGGCGACAAACAGCCCGACCATAATCGCTGGGGCGGACGACCCGGCGACATTGTCGGGCTTTTGCCAGCCCATGACGAAGACCGCCATGGTGCTAGTAAAGAGGCTCCCTTCAAGCCAGATTCAATGTCGCTTTCGGCAGAAGGATCGAGGGGTGACGATGCGACGGCGATGGGATCGGAAAGCCAGCCGTTGAATCATCTGAAATGGGGGAGAATGGCGTTTCGGTGTGTCGTTGCGCGGCCTTGGGACTGTGGGTAATATGGGGACGGAAAGAGGGAGGCTTCGAGATCAAGCACATTTTGGCTGCAGACGGGGAACGAGCGCTGATTGGTCCATCCGGTCCCCATCCACGCTAAACTCAGCCTGGGCCTGGTCCGCCTTGAGCCTTTATGGGGAGGGGGAGGGCTGCAAAGACCGGGACCAGCACACCACAGCAGCAAGCGCAGCAATGCCCGGCTGCGCACCCGACCACACGCCGTGCCTGCTCTCCTCCACACCTGCACACCAGCATCTCCAAGCTGCTCCTCGCTCACCCCTTATCCCGCCATTCCAGATCGGTGCAAGTCGTGGCGCTGGTGCAGGGCACTTGGCACTTAGCGGGCAGAGTGCTGCGCGCAATTTGAGCCAAGACTGAGCCCACGTCCCGCCTTTTGGCTCTCCTACGCAAGCTCTGCGCCAAGTCGCGCGCTGATAGCGGCTGCAGCTCATGCCATGGGCGTATGTAGGTTTTCTAACTCTTCCCACAAACTGGAAGGCGACGAGAGCCCACTGTGACGCAAAAAAGTCGCTGCGAACCAGACCCTGGAGAGGATGGGATGGCACGGCACCTGAGGATCCACTCTGGGGAATCCGACGTTGAAAAAGCGGGGCCCCTTCTTTGGTCCCTGCTGACCAGTGGGGAGCAGTGGGCCAACCGAGGGATCCCTTGACCGGCCATCGACCCAATGACCAACAGCACTGTGCAAATAACGAATCACACTGAGTAACCAAGTCAACTTGAAGCGTATGTCACAGTATGAAGTTCAGCACGGCTGGTCAAAGCTTATCATGTACGGATTACCCACAATGCAACCTCCCTGGTTCGTTGGTGCAAGACTTCGGGACCAGGGTTCGCCCAACGATATCACAACGCAACTACAAAACAACCACTTTTAGAGAAAAGAAGTGGTATCAATGAATAGAGAATTCATTGCTTAATCATTTCAGCTAACTCTTGACCCAAAATTTTTGGTTTTGAGGAGGAGAAATGCGAGCTTAACTATAGGGCTGACCAGAACCCCTGTCCAAGGCTTCACGCTAACAAACAAACAAGGGCGAACTGTACTTCAACTCGCCACACCACCTGCAAGCGACCCAGACAGTCTGAGCAGACGAGAAGCCTGGAAATTCAGGTCAAGAATGACTTTGGATCCGGGCTAGAATTGACCTGTCTTGCAGCCCTGTCTGCTGTAGCCCAAAACTCGAGACCTCGGAAATTCGCCGGAACCTCAGCTCAGCCAAGGCATTGGGGATCCGAGTTCCGAGTGCGGCGGTTTGTCTCGATTCTTTCGGATTGCCGGCGGCCTGGCACTGAAATTCTAGCTCCTGTGTAGGTCCAGTCCTCGCGTATCACACACCGGTGCAGCCTGCGATGGAATGCCGGCACCAAGTTCATGGATTACGTACCTGCTCGTCCTTGTCATGAAGACCTAGCCCCTCCGGGCAGTCTCGTTCCGCTTTTCGTCTTGCCACGATTGGATCCCGCAGAGATGCGCGAACCTTGTTGGCTCGACTACACCGTGGGGAAACTAAGTCCTTTGTCTGGCGTCCACTGGTTGAACCACTCATCGCTGCACTGAGACTGTGGGTGGCCCAGGATGGATGCGGGGATGAGATGACCCGGAAGAAGGCCGTGCGACATGCCCGGGTCAGCACCAACACGTGGGTGCCATCCAAATGCCCACCTTCCCTTCTGTTCTGAGAAAGAGGGCAGTGTCTGCTGATTGTCTAGCCTGACAATTTTTGCGTCGTATTAACCTCAACCAACTGCCTCCGCTCGTTGATGTTTTCTACGTTGCATTTTTGCATCTCGAGAATCTCGTTCCTTACATTCATCCGGACTGTTGGTATTTCGGTCTACAAGCACGCGGTGGACGCACCAATAGTCACGGGAACTAAACACCGACAGCGTCTCGGGAGGGGAGGCTTGGGCCAACTATGGAGTCTGGACGATGAGATGCAATGCTTGTCGCCACTGAGGTCCTGGGAGTCTGGTTGTCTTCTATTGTAGGGACCAAAAGCTCCAACGTCCACTGCAGCCAGTCGGACCACTCTGCTCGATTCATTCGCATTACCTGCAGTTGCGGTTCGTCCAGTCTGTGCCGCACACCAACCCAGCTCTTTGACCTCCGTAGGCAGTCCAAAAAGAATTTGCAGCGGTACAAGTCTGCTAGTAGAATGTTTGTCAATCGTTCTGCCAGTCGTCACCATCACCTGTTATGCTTACTCAACTAGATTGTGAGTATGAGCCACGCTCTGTTTACGTGGTTCCTGAACCAATATACCGAGAACCTGAAGCATAGAAGACGGCTGCCGTAGAACTACGTACGAGGACTGAGCAGGTTTCAGGAAAGCCAAGCAGAGCTCTCTTGTTCTCAACCATTATTGTCCGCCGTCCGACATGCAACGACCGGCTTATGATCGCCTGAGGTTGGCCCAATATCTCAGCCGCAAAACGCTTTACAGCTTGCCGTGTGCGCCCTTTCGAGGGACACGAAAACCCGGTAATCCCAGGACTGGTTCGTGAACAACCCTTATGCTCAGATGTCTCAGGTTTTTCTTGTTAATCGTGAACGACAACGTCTGCTTTACTTCCGGATCCGAGACATGTGTACGGATTCGTAGTGCTTGTTGAGCCAGTATGCTAAGAAGCAGAGTATGCCCGGCTAGTCTACCCGTCATCCAACTTATGAATTCCCATCGATTATCCGTCCAATTTGTTGGTAACTTGACTTGTGAGGAGAGACAACCATTCTACATGTTTCAGACCTGGCGGTAAGAACGTGCTGTAGCGATCCAGGACGGACGTATGGATGCGAATCGACAGGACAATACATAGAAAGGACTACCCCGAGTCACTTGTTTCCTGCTTTGAGCACCAGTATCTAAACCGAGAAGGGCGCACCAGAGCGCCGCTCACAGCCATGTCCAGCAATGGTATCGGGCGGCACTGGCGACGCCATAATGTAGGCAGGCCGGCTGATGAGGATCCAAACAAATCAAGCCACATGCAGCACGGGGAGACCGAAGCTTGCTTACCTGTATATGCAACAGATCTAGCAGATAAGGCTGCTTGATACACAAGTTGGTCGAATATCCGACAAGGTCAGGCAGAAACGCAAACAACTGTGCTTGAACCTTGAATGGGGGGTTAGAACATGGAGGATTTGATCAGGTTATGATCTACATGAAGAAAAGATGGGTAAAGGAGGGCACGTAATGGGAGACCTCCTTTACAATTGACTGTGGAACATTGGCAACAGGTGGGTTGAGAGTGACAGTTTCAGGACAGACAATGAAACTTAGGATCCCGAAGAAATCCATGTCAGCCCAGTGGTCGGCTCTTGACTAAAACTCACATTAACCTTGTGATACCTTAGCTAATGCAAGGCCAACTCCTAGTTCAGGTCGCCTTCGGAGATTTTCAGTCACACGACAGAATGAGATACCTCCTAACTGCAGTGGATAACCCTCATTTTGTGCGTAAGGACTGAAACTCTTGACAAGTCTGCACGAATCACACACGATTACCGACCCGTGGCGGCAAGAGACAGGAGCAAAATGTTTTGTCAGCTACAAGGGTTTTCTCCATTATATTGTGCTTAGGAAAAACTTAGCAACGTTTCTCAATGATCTGGAGCCATTAACATGTGTCATATTCATCAAACCCAGCGTTATTTCCCGCATCACCAACAGACTATGCAAACCCTAGTTTACAAGAAAACTGGGAGTTGATCTCTGGAAATATGAGGATGTGCGGTTTAACTCACCTAGCTTACATTAAGCCTGTAGACAGAGAGACTCCGCAGAACTTGGGCTTAGAGCTGCATAAGACTCAGCGACATTAGCCAAGTGTGATGCTCTTCCAGAACACGAAGCAGATGGGGTCAAAGGATTTCAGGTCATTCTGAACATAGATGCGAGGGTTCTATTGAAACATGCCCAAGCCATGTAAGCTAATCAACACTACACCTACAGCGACAAACCCATTCAAGTACTCCTATTCATCACAGGTGTCACACAGAATTGCCTAGCGATGGGCGGCAAAGTCTTCGATCCAGGGGAAGACACAATATAGCAGCAACTACCAGGCAGGCACCCTAATCTGCAAGCTCAAAGACGGGTTCACTAGATCACGGAGCATACTCCCAGCCACTCTTGTGAGAATGCCTGGATTGCTGCGAATGTTGATTAAAACTTCGGATGTTTCCGTTCGGTTGTGTCATGTTTACCTTCCTCAATTCCTTAAAAGAGCGGACATATGAAGTGGCATGAAAGAGAAACGTTGGTAAGACGTTTTACTTAACGCGCAACAAACTGCCACGAGCCCCTTATCTTGACGATTTCATGCACTCATTGTTTGCAAAACTCAAACATTAGATGAAGAGCTTGAATGGCCTGATTGCTTCTCGTCTTTGCTTGCTTGCGCCATACAGCTGCAAAGTCATAATTATGGAACTACTCTTCAGAACCAAACTGTTTCAAAGCTGTTCTCACACAAAGACACAAAAACACCGTGAGCAAAAATGATTCGAACTTAGGTTAGGTAAACATCATTTCCATTACAAGACAACAGAAACCAGTGTAAATAACTATCGATACACGATACACCGCAGTGTCGTTGTCACTGCCAAACCAGCGACTGATCCAAAATCCCGGCCGGTATGAGTGTGTCCACAATAACCCCAAGAAATGCATGGCGATACCGCCCCCGCTTCAGTGACATTCCGCTCTAACCATATCCAAGGACACTTAATCCCGTCTGCCCAACTTCGCTTTTCCTAAGTCCAGTCATCCTTGTCTATTAGAAAATGCGACAAGTTCACCCAATGTCATAATGCCTTTGCTCCACGTCTAAACGGTTATCACTTAAATCTGGAGGGTAACCTTCTGGCCCTTGACGCGGCCAATAACCTGCTCAGGGGCGTACTTGGGAATGACCTCGTCATCGTGGAGCATCTCGAACTCCTCGGTGGCATCACGGCCAGCGAAGTTGATGAGGGCCTGAGGGCCACCAGGGTGGTCGTTGAGCCAGTTGGTTAGGTCAAGAACAACGCCCTTGACGACAACCCAGAGGTCGTCCTTTTTGTTGTGCTTGGCGACCTCCTCCATGGTGAACTCCTTGTCAGGGATGGCGAAGGGCTTGGGCTGGCTCGACTCCTTCTTCGCGGCCGGGGCAGCCGGAGCAGCAGCAGCCGCAGCGGGGGCGGGGGCAGCCGCCTGGGCAGCGGGAGCAGCGGTGCCGTTGGCCCACTCAATCGAGAGCTTGCCAGGGGTCGAAGGGTCGATGTGGAGGGCGATCTGGCCCAGACGGGCGACCGGCTGCGAAACACTCTGGAGCGCCTGCTGGAAGAGATAATTGCTGGCAGAGTCACCAGCAACACGGCCGTAGACGACGCAGCCCAGCAGGGACGAGCCACCCAAACGATTGGCGCCGTGGACACCACCAGCGAGCTCACCGCAAGCGAAGAGACCCTCGAAGGGCTTCTTCTCCTTGTTGAGAACCTGAGCCTTGTCGTTGATCTCAACACCACCCATGGTGAAGTGGAGGACAGGCTCCATGAGCGAGACGTGGAAGGTGTCGTTGATGTCGAAGGGCATGTTGTGGAAGAAACGCTTGCCCCAAGGGTCCTTGATCTTGCCCTCGGCAATGGCGTTGTAAGTCTCGAAGGTCTTCTGGAGGTGCTCGGGAGTGCAGCCGATCTCCTTGGCGAGCTCATGGCCAGTCATCTTGCGCATGAGACCACGGCCAGAGTAGTGGCGGGTGTGGAAGTCGAGAACGTTGGAGGCCTTGGAGTTGAGAACCAGGCGGATGGGCCACTTGCCCTTCTCCTTCTCCTTGAACATCATGCCCGAGACGTAGTCACGGTGGCCGAGCTCGTCGCAGAAGCGGTCGCCGTCGGAGTTCAGGAGGATACCACCCTCACCGCGGAGGGCCTCAGCAGCAAGGAACTTCCACTTGGAGTTGGGGTCCTTGGGGTCGACGAGACCAGTGGGGTGAACCTGGACCTTGTCGAGATCGATGCCGTTGCCGCCAATCTCCATGATCATCTTCTGGCCGTCACCAGTGGCGTGGTTGCCGTTGGTGGTAGCCAGGCCGAGGGTATCGGGGCGGTACTTGCGGAGAAGCGAGTTCTCGCCGAAGTCGGCAGCGTAACCGCCGGTAGCCAGGACGACGGGGCCCTCCATGGTCTTGACCTGGCCCTCGTGTTCGTACTTGACGCCGGTGATCTTGTTGCCCTCCTTGTTGAGGCCAACAACACGGGCCTTCTTGAGGATCTGGACACGGTGGGGCTCAGACTCGGCGAGCTCCTCGAGCCTCTGCATCAGGGCATAGGTGATGGCCATGCCGGGGAACTTGGCATCGTGGCCACGGTGAGTACGGGGCTGGGAGTGGCCACTGTGACGCTGTCAGCAACAGTCCCCGATGCTGTACAAGCAGATGCAAGCGACAAGACAGGCGAACTTACCCAAGACGGGAGACAAGGGTGAGGTCGAGGCCGAAGACATCCTGGAGCCACTCGACGGCAGCAGCCGACTTGTACGTGAGCACCTTGATGAGGTCGGGGCGGGCCCTGTCACGGGCCGACTTGAGGGTATCCTCGTAGAACTGCTTGACGCTGTCCTGGATGCCGAGATCGACCTGGGTCCGGGTGAGGGCACCGTTGATGCCAGAAGTGGCCTTTGTAGAGTTGCCACCGAAGAAGCCCTGCTTGTCGAGGACAACGACATTGCCGCCGTTAAGGTAGATGGTGTGGGCAGCGCTTAGGCCGGACACTGCAGGGCGGGAACGCGGTCAGCTCACATTCAAATTCACTCATTCGAAGACGTCGAGGACAGGGGAAGTGGGAAGTTGGGGAAGCCACTTACAGCCGCCGCCGACAACGATGACTCTGTTGGGGGCCATCTTAAGTTTCTAAAGATTGAGGGGGTATCTGAATCTGAATGAATGGAAAGACAGAGAGAAGAAACAAAGGCACTGGGCAGAGCGAAGTTGAGTGGATGAGGATCGAAGAGAGAGGAAGAGAGGAAGACGGGTGGGAGGGAGGAATGCGTCGAAGATATCTTCGCTGGGGTGACGGATGCTCCTGCCGAGCTAGCAAAGGCGTGGAGTTCGGATTGCTGGCGCGCTGATTCGTGAGCCGAGGTCAAGGCTGGGGGGCGAACGACAGGGATGGCAGGCCG
>JAAFKN010000281.1:0-15885 GCA_011800035.1 Thermochaetoides dissita | reverse complement strand
GGCGGGGGGGAAAGGAGGTTCGCTGAACCAAGTGTTTCCTATGTATGTGTTTTGTTTGATACCCTCGATGCCAATATTGATTGTCATAGGTTGTAATTTGAACTTTTACATCCCGAGTAGTCCAAGTAAATCTCGATGGTTTAAGGTATGATCATTAAGCCTAACGAGAGCATCGAAACTAGGTAAATACGTAAATGCTCGGAAGAACGTAATCATACAACCTGTTGGCCATCCTTGATTATACGCTTATCAAAGTTATGCAAATCATATATTTGAAGCCTTGAATCATGACCCAAACAAGGCCAACGGAGACAATCACGGATGCAATTAACGACCCTACAGGTCTCTCGGAACCAACCATTCCTTCCAACCCTTCTTCTCGCCTGGAAGCCTTACCTTTTCCCATTCCCCGCGAGTAGCATTACGCCTATCATCGCGGTTAGCAACATTTCTTATCAGAGCTGGACATTACAAAGGAAAACGGGGAGCTAGCCTTGGCTAGCCCACGGAGCGCACAAGTTAGGCCACTTACCACTCCTCAATGGGGATCCAGCCGATATACGCCCTGTCACCGAACCCACCAACCCAGTAGATATGGTGAACAACCATCCGGACAAAGTGCGATTCATGCACTTTGTTGCCGGGGAGCCAGTACTTGGCGTCCGGATGGGTCCTAATAAAGCAGGACGCCAGCTTGCTGCCCACTTCGCCCTTGAGATCATCACCATCGGGGATCGGTTCCAGGTGCCCAATTAGCGAAAAGCGTGGGAGGTTGGCAGCCGAGTAAGGGAGAGATGGCGAATGGTGATGATCATCGCCATCCTCGTCATGATGATGATGGCGATGACGCCCCTCCTCTTCCACATCCGAATCGGAATCGGAATCGGAATCATACTCCTCCTCATCACCCCTCTGAGTGCCTAACCCGAGGTAGGACAACCACGACTTCCTCTCCGACCTGATGCGCTTAACCGGAGGATGCGGCGGCGTCCATTGCACGGCCAAGCTCACGTTGCTTCCGGCCGCGACGTTGCGGAACGTGGTACCGATGGTCACGGCGAGGATGGTCGGGTTGCCGAGGTCGTCGTCCTCGCAGTCTGCGATGTACTCCATTAGGTTGTAAGGCATACCGCCGAGGCCGGAAGGGCGTCGCTCGAAGGTTGCTGTGGAAGGATCATTGATCTTGGCGGCCTTGCTGTCGTCTGGGGGGAAGACGGTTGACATCGTGCCGATGGGAGTGAGTGCCAGGATGCGCCGGCCGAGGACAGCGGATTCATAGGAGGTTGGGATTCGATATCCGCCTGAAAACGCAGGAAGCGCGGCGGCGGTTGCCGTAGCCGTGCTAGAAAGCAGCACGCCGGTGATAATTGTAGACTTCATGTTGAGTTATGGTGCTTGTAGATGGCGAATGTGTTGGAGATAGTGTGATTAAGGGAAGAAGCGGAGAAGGGAGGAAGGTTTGCTTTTAAGCGGTCAAGAAGACGGTACTCCGCATGCTGTCCTTCAACCACGGAATGTGTATCCGTAGCGCGTCCAACTACCTATGCCCAGCACTACCTGTAAGTAACCGCATCGTGATCATGGTCCCCAACTCCCTGACACCAATCAAACTCCGCCGTCCGCCAGTGTATTCGGCGACCCTGTGGGATCAAAGTCTCCAGCGCCGCCAAGACTTTTTATCTGATCATCTCTGCTGATATGCTGCGGGGGCGCTACGTACCCCGCATTCTCCATCTTGTGGCTTTGAGTGAGTAGTTGGCAAGAGGTCTGGGTGCTGAGCTTGCCACTCAGATGTCCAATGAGTTTGGCTGGAAGTTGGTTCTGAGTTAGCAAGTGGCTGGCGCGTTCACTGACGGTCACAGTGTTTTCGATATTGCATGGAAAAAGGGTGAAAAACACCAATTGGATGGTTCGACGTTGGGAAGGGATGATGTCATGTGATTGGTCACGTGAACTTGGCAGTGCTTTGACCACACACCATTAAGCCCCAGGTCAGCCCCGCTGGGCTCCCACAATTCTTAGGTAATCCAGGTCATAATCCACGAGAAATCGTTGCTCCAAGCACAAGTCACCGGTCGCAGACTCTTTTTCGCCGTCTCCGCCTCCTGCATCAACACTTGAGAACTCTCGCGACCAAAACAGTCATTCAAAATGGGCAAGGTTCACGGAAGGTGAGACTTTTCAATATACAGAATCTCTCTTGAGATATTCTTTCGACTTCAAGGAGAGGGATTGCTGATTTTCCACCCACAGTTTGGCCCGTGCCGGTACGTCTTTTACTACCGAGCGATTGCTGTCGAGATCGTCGATGCGAACGCCGGGTTTAGCGATTTCCTGAAGATGGGCTCTGATCGGTACACATAGGCAAGGTCAAGTCTCAGACCCCTAAGGTCGAGAAGCAGGAGAAGCCCAAGACCCCGTACGTCCAACCAGCCCGCCAATCGCGCGCTTGACGAGGCATCGCCGTCAGGCCGTCGATTGAAGTAACGCGAGATGGAGAGGTTCTGACAGCCGAATAGTAAGGGTCGTGCGAAGAAGAGGCTACTCTACACTCGCCGCTTCGTCAACATCACTGTTGTCGGTGGCAAGCGCAAGGTTGGTGCAACTTGAGTCTTGGGAAGAGAATAGGACGCCTGAAGCTGACGCAAACACCCTTCGCAGATGAACCCAAACCCTGGCAACTAAATTACCTTCGCGCTCATCTGATTCCGGCAATCGCCCGCGGCCCGATGATAGAATGTTGATCAGTCGCGGGAATCCTTCATGTTTGGGGGCGCTCGGGAGCAGGGTCTGGTGATGACGATGGTCGGTCGGCAGCAGGGCGAAGACTGGCTCTGCAGAATCACCAGGCCGGTTTGATGACTCTGGCTTTATGGCATGGGATGTCATTTCGGACTCTGGGAAAGGGAAACGGGTTCGGGTTTCTGGCACTTTTTGCGACGCGTCATTTACATTCTTCCAAAGACGCTCGATGGACGCTCGTCAGAGCTGACATCAAACATAATCCTGCATTCCGCAGTTTCCAACATGAAGGACACGGGTCGCCGTGGACGTGAAGACAAACGTGGGGTCCGTTTTCATGCCATACTTATTGTGAGTGAACTGCTTTGAAGTAGGCTGCCAGTGACTCCCTTCCCTGCTTGTCTTGGCGTGTTGTAGTCTCCTTAGAGAGATCTCTTAAACAGAGCAGCGAGCATAGCATCATTATCACGATATGGGAAACGATCGTCAAGGTCTTGCCATCTCCTGAGTCCCTCATATGCCGCCTTCCACAGTTGCTCGCCTTGGGGGTCCTCGGCAAGCAAACAATTCTTGTACTTTTGTTTTGCCATCTCCCGCTTTTCCTCTAAAAGAAATTCTGGCCAAGTTTCAAAAACACCTAGGCGATTGAAAAGACGAAACATAACAAGTCCAAGCTTGTCATCTTGGGATCGCATGAAGTGTTCATAGCCACGCTTGGTCAACTGGTGATAATACGAGTTAGAAGAGGCTGGAATAGGCCCATTCTGCCAGGCACTTACATACCTCCCAAGTATGATCGGTAGATAACCGTGCCCCTCCACGAATCAGCCAAAACAACATTTTTGCTCTGTTCCAGTCTGGTGGTCCACTAAGTAAATGTAGTGGGATGTCAACCTGAGGGTGAACGTCAATGTATGTAGAGTGATTCCACCATCGTTGGTAGTGATCACTTTCTGCATCGCTGATACAAAAACATTTGATGAAAAATGTCCAGTCAGTTTCAAAACATACTGCCACCTCTTTACCATGATCAAACCCTCGAGGTTCTGATCCAGCACAAGGATCAGGAATGACACAAGGGCCCCACATCCAGGCATGGTCGAAATATCTGCCCTTTCCGTGTCTGTTGTACCATTTCTGTTGAACTTCGAGGATAAGATTGATATCTACCCATGGTAACGCAAGGACAGATGACTGGGAGTGTAAATGATTAATTGAACGCTTATTCAGTGCTAAGTTAAGCAGAAGAAGCCAAACTGGATCATACCTGAAAGGCAGGATCTCCTCCCATCCGATCATCATCGTCACGGTATCCAGAGTATGACTTGATCTGGTACTGTGGACACCCAAACCACACCTCCCAAGTGGGAACAAAAGCCTCCCAAACAACTTTTGAGAGGAATGACCTCGATGAGAATCGATAGCCCAATCGTAGGCTGCTTCGCAGAAAGTTGAAGTTTTTCGACATGAAGAAAATTTTCTCCAAAATCTCCGACGGAAGCAGTTCGATGGATGCTGGAGGCTTCCTGGTCTTGAGTCGCTGAATACGAGATCTTTCTTCATCATCACCGCCTCCTTCATATTCACTCCGTGGACGCTTCAGAGAGTTTGCTGGGGCAGGTGGCCTCCAGACCAGCTTCTTCCCCTGCCCACGCTTGCCCTTGATGCGGACCGGAGTCAGTTCCATCATGTGGAATTAGAGTGAAGAATAATTGAGGGCTGTGTCGTTCACAGTAAGGCAGAGACACAGGAAGCTAGGACAATCATCAAGGAGTTGGCGAAGCATAAGTGGCTATTTCTGGGCTTGACCAGGCATCCAGGGAAATCGGTAGATGAAAATTTGCCCTTTCCTGTCTACAATTTTTTCAGCATCGGTTATGTACAACAGCTTGATATCAGAGAAAGTAGCGTAAACGAGAGCACCCATCGTGGCACGGGCCTCGTTAAGCCATATAGCCCAAAGGGCCAAAACAATTGTTTTCTTTACATCTGAGGGATCTTGAGAGTGAAAGTGAACATGGCTCCCATTTGTGGTAAGAAACTTGAAAGAAGCACCGACGCTCAACAAGGTTGTGATAAGATCACCCCACGTCTCCGCTAGAGCCACGCCTTTGAAACGTTAATCCCCCACCCCAAAGATTCTGCAGGGGGTTGGTGGGTGTCCACAACAAGCGCTGCATCCAATGGATATGGACGGGCTCCAGCAATAATTCTGCAGACTTCGACGCCAGGAGCCCAGGACGACACCGACGGGAAAGAGCTCAATTGCGACCTCGATCCAGCCCCGGCGTGTCCGATCCCTTGCCTGTCTGCAATGCCTCCGGCATTGAAACCTGTAGTGCCGTCGCGGAGGCTCCTCAGATTTCTACGCGCTCAGTCTGAAGGCCTCATCTTTGCGGAGTGCGCCGCGACCCTCCCCGGCCGTCGCCATGCCTGCACCTGCTCCAGATCGAGGCTATCGAGCCTGGGGAGAGCCTCGCTGACCAGGCGCCAGCCTCTGCTGCGGTCCTTGTTTGTCGGTCTCGAGTCCGTCTTCCCAGAATCTACGTCCAGGCTCCATCCTGTAGGAGCGAGTGCGAAGAGTCAATATGGCTTTGCTGAGACCGCGGGCGGCGCCAGGCGATATTATTCGTCAAAATGCTCCTCGGAGGAGAGCAGTGGCAGGCTGACATTGCGCGAGCTGCTCTTTGGGTCCGGGGCGAGGAAGCAGAGCGAGGCCATGAAGGAGGACGAAATCATGATGCGTCTGCAGGAGGACTCGGGCGCCATCTTCCAGCGCCGGTCCTTGACGTCAAAAGCGGCGCTTGACCCTCGACTGCGGTGTACCGAAGTGGATGGGAATGGCAATGTTATCATGGTAGACGGCGAGCTAAAGAAGAGCGAGTTAATTGCCAAGGTACTTGACGGCCCTCGGCATCTACAAACTGGCATATGGAATGTGCCTGCTGACGAGTGGTGCCCTTTGATATAGTATGGCCTTCTTCCTCGCGATCTTCGCAAAATCGATTCCTCCAACCTCCCTCACATTCTCGTCCGTCCCTCCGCCATCTTGATCAACCTGCTTCACCTGAAAGTCCTGATTAAACATGACCGCGTCCTTTTGTTCGATGTCTATGGCTCGACCTCTTCCTATCCACAATCAGCATTCATGTACGATCTACAAGGAAAACTCCAGCAGAAGCAAACTGGCGGTGCGAACAGTCTTCCATATGAGTTCCGGGCCCTTGAAGCCGTGCTCATGTCGGTGACGGCGGAACTGGAGGCTGATTTCGAGGCTGTCCGGGACCCTGTTATCCGCATCCTTAGCGAGCTCGAGGACGATATCGACCGGGAAAAGTTGCGGATATTGCTTGTCTTGTCAAAGAGGGTCAGCACGTTTGAACAGAAGGCCAAGTTGGTTCGCGACGCCATTGAGGAACTCCTGGAGGCCGACGACGACCTGGCGGCCATGTACCTGACCGAGAAGACCCATGATCTCTACCGCGGGGAGGATGACCACACTGAGGTAGAACTCCTGTTGGAGTCGTACCACAAGCTGTGTGATGAAGTGGTTCAGGAGGCGAGCAACCTTGTGTCGAGTATCAGGAATACGGAAGAAATGTAAGTTGCCTGGCACATTTGGCACCGAAATGTTGAGATACTAACAAATTCCACTAGTATTCGAGCCATCCTGGATGCGAACCGCAACTCCCTCATGTTACTGGACCTCAAGTTCAGCATCGGCACTTTGGGCCTAGCCATGGGTACCTTCCTGGCCGGCCTGTACGGCATGAACCTCGAGAATTTCATAGAGGAGACCAATTGGGGTTTTGGTGCCGTCACCGGTCTGTCGACATTACTCTCCCTTATCGTCTGCTGGTATGGGCTGGCGAAGCTGCGCAAGGTGCAGCGCGTGAAGATGAACGGCGCCGGGTTTACCAGGCATAATCACTGGTTCCGCGAGGATAGTACCGACGTCCTGCTGGATCCAAGTAACCGTGAGCGGCTAAGGAAGATCAACATGATGAAGAGTCATGCCAAGCAGAAGACTGCTGCTGCTAAGAAGTGGCCCCTTAACAAGTTATAGATGAGGGGACTGCTTAATGCAATTTTAGAGACGGTGGTTGTGGTCTTTGGAGTTAGGGGGAAGGATGGCTTCATCAGGCTATGGGAGCAAGAGCGTGTTGTTGTACACGGGATAGATGGCGTTTTGGGCGTGGATATTCACATGCTTTTTCGGAGTGGGGGCTAATGTCAAAATCTCAGCTTGCTCTTTTGGTGGGGCGTGTTGTGTTGCTCTTGTACCATACATAGAGATGACAGCCTCTTCTCTTCTCCATTGCTCATGAGAGCACGGGATACGTGATACCAGGTTCTCTAGATGTAATACTACATGGTCAGTGGCACTTATCGAGAAGGGTATGGACAAATCTGTGCAGTGGCTCATTCATTCTCCCTGAGTGCAAACATCTGATGGCGTACGGGAGCAGTGGATTGGTATTCACTAAACTGCGAGAACATAGCCGACCTGCGAAGAATCTTAGACGTCCCTACACACAATCTCCTTGAGTCGCTTCCCGTTTCATATTCCATACTCGAAGCGAGAGATTACAAGGTCCGAAAGTAGTCCATAATGATTACTATAGCACCTTTGTCCAAATATATTGGCAAACGACAGCATGGGATTATATCAAGTACCGCCCCGTCCCGCCGCCCAAGAACCTCAATTCTGTTCCTCCAAACTTCATTACCTATCCCCTGTCCCACGCCTTCTGTTGGCATTATCTACTGGGCAGGGTAGCCTGGATGTCCCGGGGGAACTGCCTGGCGTGCATTGGGATCTAACTCTGCCACGTACTGCGGGTAGTGTTGCGCACTCTGCTGTAACCAGGGTTGGAACTGGGGCATCATGTGAGGGGGAGCCTCCGTCTGGGTGTGAGCAGCGGTCGGGCTGGTCTGTGTAGAGTAGATAGGCATACTCCCGGATTGAACGTGCTGCTGCTGCTGCTGCTGTTCCTCTGGGGGAGCCGGAGTGCTCTGGGTACCAGTGTTGGGACTGGGAGAGAGCTGGTTGTTAGTGGTATAAACCGACTCGGGGACGGTCGTTCCCGAAAGGTAAAAGGCTGTTGATGTGCCAGCTGCGTTTCTGGACGTCTCCGTCGCTATGGCCCCAGGTGAGGGACTGGCTTGTTGGGCAATGTGGGCATTGGGTGGCTGTGGTTGATTAACTTGAGGAACGTTATTGTTGTTACCGCCGTTATCGGGCGTCGTCGCGCCAGTTTTATGGCGATGACGGAGTACAAAGAACGTGACAGCTGAGGAAATGATCGCTCCTACGGCAAAACCACCCACTACACCACCCGCAAGAGCACCAGCGCTGATATCGCTGCCAGTATTGATGATGGTGAGTGTTGGGATAGAGCTTGATGACAAGGTGGCTGACGAGGCGGTGCTTGGTTCGGACAGAGAAGAGCTAAGACTGAGCGACATCAACATGCTGGGAGAGGGCAGCATGGTGACAATGGTAGTATCAGGTCTGCCGGTACACATATAGCCTAACTTGGGGCTCCGAAGCCCCGGCCATATTAATGTTAAGCAATATGGATAAGCAGTGCTCCGACTAGGCTCTGTTAGTATCGGTAGGGCAGTGGTATATGAATGGAGTGAATCCAGTATAGGAGAGAAACTTGAGGTTGGATAGTAGAGACTTACCAGCATTGGGTAGAACCTGTGCATGGATCGTACTCATAATAAGAGCTGAGGGCACGCCATAGCTGGAGGTCGAGACATGTCTTCGCAACATCTCCTCCACTTGTATGGCATTGCACATAACCTGACATCGTTGCACAAGTGAAGGAACCAGTGCATGTCCTCGGATCAGCTGTGTATGAGAATCACTAGTGAGTATATGCAGTGTGAAAGACGGGTGTGTACATAGAAATCAAGAGATGACTTACAGCCAGCATCGCCGAACCATCCGCAGGTCTGTGAATTCATCCACTCGTTTTCACCACTATAGTCGTCCCAGTTGTATTCAACTTGCGACTCGTCCCTTTTCTGCAGCAACAGGGAGGAGCCTGATAGCGCAGGCCTCGGAGCTTTGGTTGGGTTAGGAGTCCATCCGGTTTCTGGATAGTCATTAAAGTACGGAGTCTGCTTTGCGAGCAATCCGTCGGTAAGCTGAGGCCCAGAAGAGGGCCCAGAGGAGGGCGTGGGAAGATGACCTCCTATCACAAAGGTAGCACATGTTGCGAGGAGTAGCAGAAACATCATAGCTCGTTCGCCGTCGTTACTCCGATTCAATGTGCAAAGCATCAAACATGTTATTGCGAATGCCATTGCACACGACAAGCCGTTGATCGTGTTATGTTTTGGTCACGGTTCAGCTCAGCAGAGCCTCAACTATTTTTTATCGAGAGGCCAAGCTTTTCTTACCGCGCCATTACAGCAAGGCTGTACTCCCTACATGATAAACTTATCCTTGTTTGGGCAGCATGCACTCAGCCACCCTGAACTATGCCATATAGGATTGTTATGTTGCAGCGAATGCATCTTTGGTTCAAAATCGGTAAGCGAAAGGATCAGAGAAGTGGATGAGTGTTATAGATATTTCATTGGCTCTGAACATACTTATATGTCTTGAACTCCGGCATAATAGAGATCTAAACTTGAGTGGTATACCATATACAACATCATAAGGTCATGAGAATGGTGGCCTTGACACGATGTTGTGTGGAATGTGTGACAGAAGGTGCGCAGGGTTAGGGTTCAACCTGACCTTCCGCATTAGGACCTGCTGAACAAGGACCCTGTTTCTGGTTAGTTAGCACGCAGGTAGCCCGTGCACCTACCGACCTTTCCTCGCGTCGAACACGCGTGCCCCTATACCTTCTCCTTTTCCTTTCCTCAGCTTTTGATTGTGAGAGCTGAGCAATATAAAGGCGAGGCTCAAAGGCGCTGCAAATACTACTCTATTCTCTTTAATCAAAAGCTGAGGAAAGGAAAAGGAGAAGGTATAAGGGCACGCGTGTTCGACGCGAGGAAAGGTCGGTAGGTGCACGGGCTACCTGCGTGCTAACTAACCAGAAACAGGGTCCTTGTTCAGCAGGTCCTAATGCGGAAGGTCAGGTTGAACCCTAACCCTGCGCACCTTCTGTCAAAGTATGAAGACAAACCATTGAGGCTGTGGTCAACTGTCCACTGATAGTTTTCATGAAAGAATCTTGCCTTTTACTAACTGCAGTGGACAACTAATTCCGGCTGCAAACCTAACAAACTCTTATGCCGAATGTCTGCTTCTCACTCATAACTTATCTGTCGCACAGCCGTAAGTGATTTACAACACTTTCTATACACCATCCCCATGGGATCAAACTGACAGAATCACCCACGATCTCTCATTTCAACTCAGCCCCCAAAAGGCTGAAGCCTGCCTGCCTTGCAACAGCCGTGTCACGGTGATATATGTGCATACGAAGCTTGAAGCTGCACCTTGGCATCAGTGTCACTTACCTCATAATCCAACACTCTGCATGTCGCTCCTCTGTATGATTCGGAACGCCACGTCTCACTCCTGCTTCTCGTTCTTAACTCATAACACGACATGAGAAACGGAATAAACTATAGATAAGGCATACACAGTATACCATGAGACCCTCGCGTCTTGTTGGTGCATTGTTTGCTAATCCTTACATTGACTAGCACACCGCAAGAAGCGAGGCAAAACTGTCATGATAACGGACGACTTACCATAAGGCTGAGCTTACCAACTCGATCAGAGCTGTATGGTGTGTTCTCTCGACATCCAAACCCATCTCACCAACGATGCAAAGTCTCCATGCCACCCAGGCCGATACACAGTCTACATGCGGAGGTGCTCTGCCATGTGGCGCCACAGAACAAAGCGGTGATTGCACGGCTGACGGTAACTCCCACGGAACAACGCAAAGGACAAGTACACACCGCAGTACATCCCACGCCAGCAACCCCACAATCACTTGACACTTTCTGCCAGCATGACATGTCAACATGCCAGGGACCAGGGACCTCGCTTGTAAGAGTAAAACGCAGGTACCATGCGTGAAAAGCTGTTCAAACAAGCAAGTTTGTAAAGTTCTCCACTTCATTTACCACGTGTATCAACGTCGCACTTAGCGGCGGAATGCTTACCTACCCATTCAATAAGCAACATGGGCATGCAGCTGGTGAGCTGTCAGTTCGGTATTTTCCCGCCGAGCGAGCCTGTTGCTTGGCTCGGTCCTCGAGCGGTGCATCGGGCAGGCTGACCAACGAGAGGAAGAGGAGGGGGAGGGGCAAAAACCAACCAACCAGGCAGCGATGGCCTTGTCAACGCTGTCATTGGCTGGATGCAAAGACCGCAAAACCTCAACCAACGAGACGGAGCAAAAAGGAGGGGAGGCACAAAAGAGGCGTGGATGACTCACCGGACACCGGATCAACGACTCCGTCTCGGTCTTGCAGCGGGCTTCCAGAAGGCTGGTTTGATGGCATCCGGAGATTACTTATGATTTGGTTGCTGAGCAACAAAATGGGAAACTTTGGATTGCAGGGGACCAAATCAATAAGCCCCCTGACTGGCAGCGACGTGGCCAGGCTGCAGCGGCTTGTCTTGAAAGAGCTCCGCTCAAGACGCCTTTAACTTCAGGATCTGCAGTCAGCCAGTCTCCTGAGCATCAGTCAGATCGCACAAACAATTGGGAGAAAGCTTGGGGAAAGCCTGCTAAGTCATCAGCAGAGCATCAAACCATCACATCATCAACCCAGTTCCACTCCCCCGACCATAATCCCTCGAGTGAATGGGCTGGCTCCGAGCTCATCGGAACGCCACTCTGATGTGTCGAGAATGTGATGATAATGAAGCTCGACTAGACACGCCGAGTTCGCAGACTCTGTGGCACCATCGCAGGCACTGATTGTAATTCCCGAAAGACTTAGATCATATTGCGTGCTTCAACTGCGTTATTGGATCTTTTTCTCCTAATTGTTGTGTTGCCTAACAAGTGGACGCTTGCTCAGCTCTCTGATAATGGTATGTTGTCCAAGTTGCTAGGTAGTTAGGTAGGTAGATAAAGTGGGTAGGAGGTACCAAAATCGGATTTGTTTCAGTCCGGCCTATACAGTGTTTTTGTCTCCCCTTGTAAGAAGCTTGTGGTTCTTGATAAGCTTAAAGTCTTAAGTCTCGAGGTAATCCCGTTCAAATTCCATGTGACACGAATCAGGGCCCAGAAACGGACGAGGAGTAGCTTGCCGTCTGCTGCTGTCCTGCCTTGTTAGCCCACGGTTCCGCAGGCATCTCTAACGAAACGTGTTTTGGTCTTTCCTCCGTTGACCGGGTCCCATTCATTAAAGCTTTTTCAGAAAAAGAGTATCCGATTCCTTCCCCATCTTCAACGTCCAATCCTTCCGGACTCCGAGATTGTTAAAAAGGTAATTGCTTAAACAAAAGCACAAAAGGCCACCCCAGGAATCGTACACAAACCCTCTTCACCGCCGACTTTGACCAGGTTGCCCACACCGTTGCCCGATGCCAGTTACCCGAAACCAAGACAAATGCATGAAAAGAAAAGCAAGAACAAAGAATGTGATATTGCCGTTTCCCCTGGCTGTCCATCTTGAGCCATTCTATTAGCTAGATGCCTCCAAGGTTACCTAATTGGAATCAGGAACATTGAAACGCTTGATGCTTAAGAAAGCTCCTCCGCGAAAATCGACAATACAAGGAAACAGGGTATTATCAGAAACGAGTTGTTGATGTGTATGTGTGTGTGTGTGTGCATGTGTGTGTGTAAAGCAAGTATGTATGTGCAAGTGGTTAATAATATTGCACAAGTGAAGTGTTTTAATGGATTGCAGCGTGATTATTTTAATTCAAAATACCTTCCCACATCCCTGGACCACCAAGTCCACCCACAGCAGGGTGAAGAGAGGGAATCCGGAGAGCTTGAGAGGCTTCAGCAGAGCAGCAAAGCCGCTTATGGCTTCCTGGAGTGCTAACACGAACGGGCACCTGCTGAGGAACCCTGGTACCGTCAGCACGAGAACGAACCATAGTTTCAGACCAAGACCGAGCGCTGCCATAACGTCCAGCGAGGATTTCGCGAACATCGTCCTGCAAAGTATCCTCGATTGAGAGAGGACGGCTCCTTTTCAGCCCCGCTTTGATCCCCATCGCGGGACTGTTGCTGCTGTATTGCTGCATGTTTTGAAGAGCACGAGCGGCATCGTCCATCTCACGTTGTGGGTAAGGCATGAGCATATTCAGCGTCAGGTCGCACATCTCTTTGCCCATGGCAACCCCGTATTCCTCGGGAGATGAAGTCAGGCAAATCGGCTCATTATCCTCATACACCGGTTCCATTGGCAGTCTCGAACCCAGCCTGTCATAGCTCGACTTTGAAGTGCGATACCGCGCCTGAGCGTCCGAGTTGGACGACGGCGCGCCAGCCGAAGAAGCTGAAGAGTCTGAGGACGAGCGAGAAACCCGAGACGAGTCTGAGATCATTGACTCCGGCGAAGAGGCGCTGCACACGGAATTGGCAAGGGATGACCGACGCGTAACCGGGGCCAGAGGCGATGATCCCATAGACGGAGGCCATCGATCGGCAGATTGGGCGGCAGCGGAAGCGGATGCATGAGCCATTGCAAATGCCATTGACGAGCTGCGCGACGGAGCCTGGGAAACAACACTCGCTGCAGGAGTGATGAGTCCAGTGGGCTGGGAAGCGAACCGAGGGGTAGGCAGGAGCCCAAGAGCCGGAGCGAAGCGGCCGGGCGCACACGTGTTTGCCGGCGCCGGCTCCAGGACCACTGGCACGCTGCGAGACGTCGGTGACCAGTTCTGCTCCATATCAGAGCCAAAGGTGCTGCAAAGCTCTGCCGAAGAACTGCGGCGGACAGTCCGAGGGAATGGCTCGCGAAGATATGTCAAGGTCGGAGACCAAGGAGCTAGCAACTCCTCCAGGTTGCTGAGGTCGGGGGACAGGCCTAGGATGATGCGGCGGAAGTTGTAGCACTGTTGCTCGTAGACCTGCATGGAAACACCGCCAGGCGAAGGAGGCTGGGATGGTGTAAGCTTGGCTACGCACTCACACCAGCGCTTATAGACCTCCTCCGAAACATGAAGCTTCCAGTTCACGGCTAGGAGGAAGGTCATTTCGTTCTTGTTGATTTCCTGAGTGTTGAGACCAGAAATCTTGCTCCAGGCACGAGCCGAGTAGTTGCGGTCTTGAAGATACTTGGATGCCAGAATCAGGGCCGCAAGAAACATACGACGGCCGCACTGAATCGCCTGACTGGAGTAGCGATCATCGGGCTGTTCGGTGGTGAAGTCGTGGGTAGGCACGTGAGGCTTAATCAATATCAGGTAGTAGAGAGCCACCTGCAAGGTAGAGTAGCTAGTCCGGGAGCGGCGCAATGTCTCTTGGATAAAGGTACGGAGCGGCAGCACTGAGCTCGTGCCATTCTCATTCCGAGGAGGGACAGATGAAGTAGGCCAAATCGCCTCGACAATATGAGTTGAGGTATCTGAAAGGGTCAGCCCTGGGCAACAACCTCGCTGGTGAGAGACGGTTCTTAGCTTACCAACTAGGTTATCCACAAAGTTGACCTTTCTATTATCCTGGCGTACGAGCGACGGCGGGCGTCCGGTGCGGGAGGTCACTGAGTTGCTGGTCCGTCTCGGATTCTGTCGCAGTTCCGGGGGGACTTCGACCTGGGGCTGTGGGCAAACTGGCTGCTTGGCCAATGGATCGTGGGGCTTTACTGGCGGTTCGTAAATGCTTCCGAGTGAACTGACCAACTGTTGGGAGGAGGATGGGGCACGTGAGAAGTAGCACAAGTCCGAATCGGAGGTCGAGATGGAATCGTCTGAATGCTGGGAAGAAACATCGGACCAGAAGGAGGAGGTCGAGGTCAGGGAAGTGGTCGAGGAGGACCAGGAGGAGTTAATTAAAAGGGGGTTGCTATGCGCATGGCGAAGCGGATGAAGGGACGAAGTCGAATCGTAAATGCTCGGCATCATCTTGGGTTAAGGTGGGTGGTAAAGGAGATTCCAACGCTCTCCAGCCGCCGTCGCGCGGTGTCTATCTGTTAGACCGAGTGGACTTTTCTGAACGAATCGTGAATCTATCGATATGCAAGTTCGACGGCAAGCCACATGGATTGCCGTAGAATTACGTATGTCGAAAAGAGAGGCCGGCTCCTAGTACAAGGCGAGGAGAGCCGGGTTTCCACGAACGATCAGACCGGTAGACACAGCGAAGACGGCGACTGGAGTAAATACAATGCTCCGAAGAGGCATTGTGTGCTGGTTCTTTAAGTGTTAAACTTAGATTTAAGAAAAGGCCGTTGTCGAGGTTATATGGCAGTTAGCACACCACCATAGGGACGATCAGCGGCAAAGGGCTCGGGAGGAGGGCAAGGGACGATGCGATGGAGCAAATGCTGCGGCGCGGTGTGAGAGTCGACGAAAGGTGCCAACGGTGAGGCCAAGTTCAAGCTAGGGTATTAAGTCGAGTATTCGAGTATTGGAGCGATGACGACAAACCCTGCACGGTGCGGTGATGGATGCTGCGAGGAGGTACGGACGTTTTGTAAATGTGCATGTGGTGTCGAGGTATGGTTATGGGCTGGCGATGGTCACCGGATGGCCGCGATGTGACTCCTAGTCGGGATGACTCTTCTAACAAGGGCTGATAGCGCAGGGTCTTCGGTGGCGAGGGGCCAACAGGTCAGTACCTAAAGTAACCGATGCTTGGACCGATGGGCTTGCCGCTGGGGGAAACAGGTGGCTCCAACTGGCAGGCGCAGCGCTATAGCGTGGTATGACAAGCGCCAGTCACGGGAGCTGGCAGCCTGAAAATGGACTGGGGGGGTGCTTTGTGAGAACTGGTGGGCACCTGTGGCGAGTTGTCTATCCACCTGGTGTGTGTGCGCGATGAGTCTTGCGGGCGAAAAAAAGGAATGGCAACCGTCCAAAGCTCCGCCGTTCTTTGATAGAAAGGCTGAATTCCTTGTTACCTGGATTTAGTCTGGTCTGGAAGCCTGGATCGGCGATGGCTCGAGAGCAGGAGGGAGAGTTCTGGTTTGCCGCACTGGGCTGACCATGCGCAGCCGATCTTGATGCTCCAAGCACTGCAGACGCGC
>JAAFKN010000280.1:0-15898 GCA_011800035.1 Thermochaetoides dissita | reverse complement strand
ATTGCATGTAGATGGGCGTCGGCGGTGCGGGCACCGCATGGACGTAATCGCCAGCGTAGGAACAACCGAGGACGATAGCCCCAAGAAGAAGAAGCATGGCCGGGGGCTCAGTTTAACCCTCGTCCGGGGTAGCGGCAATAAGTCCAACCCGACGTCGCCGACCAAGAAGCACAAGCGCGACAGCAGCCTCGGGAGGCATTTCCGCACAAAATCAAGCGAGAGCCTTGTCAGTGACGGTGTCTTGACACCCAGCGGGGGCGCGAGTTCGCTGCCGGGGTACTACGGTAACGTGATCCTGGCCAAAGTCAAGGGGCAACAACTGCCCGGAGACTTTGTGGCGTACCTGCAGAGGGTACAGAAGCCAGAGGAGGTAGAAGTTGGCAAGCTGCACAAGCTGCGGCTGCTGCTGCGCAACGAGACGGTTGCGTGGACCGACGAATTTGTACGACTGGGCGGTATGCGCGAGATCGTCGAGCTTCTGTACCGCATCATGGCCGTCGAGTGGCGTGAAGAGCATGAGGATGCCCTGCTGCACGAGAACCTCCTGTGCCTCAAGGCGCTGTGCACGACGGACCTGGCTCTGCAGTACCTGCACGAGATCCATGCGACCTTATTCCCGCGACTACTGCGCATGATTTTTGATCCAGAGAAGAAGGGCCCCAGCGAGTTCACCACCCGCAACATTGTCACTTCGCTGCTGTTTACATACATCGAGACAGCGCCGTCGCTTGAGCGTATCAGCCGCGCGAAGGCCGTTCTGGGATTCCTTCGTGATCCAGAGCCTCCGGAGAACGAGAAACCGGTCGATTTCGTTCTTGAAATGCGCCGCGAGCGGCCTTACCGCATCTGGTGTAAGGAGGTTGTCAGCGTCACCAAGGAAGTGTTTTGGATCTTCTTGCACAATCTCAACATTGTCGCATTGCCATCAGCCGATAGCAGGGCCGGGGCCAGTTCCTCAGAGGAAACAAATGGCAACTCCGCTGAAAATGGGAACACATCTTCCGGTCAAAATCCCGATGATCCTCACGGTCACCTCGCCTACATGGCTCGTCACTTCCCACAGGAGCGGCCGCCAGTCCCGGCAGCTCCGTATGTTGGCGGCGTGGAATGGGAGGCTACCAACTACCTCGCTAGCCACCTGGACCTGCTCAACGCCATCATCGCATGCACGGGCCCGACAGCGGCAGAACGCAATGCGCTGCGAGCCAACCTGCGCATTTCGGGCTTTGAGCGCTGTCTCGGCGGCAGCTTGCGTACGTGCAAAGAAAAGTTTTATGGTGCGGTACACGACGGGCTGCGGACATGGGTCGCCGCAGCATACGAAGACGGTTGGGACGTTCGTGACGTGAGGTACGGCCCGCCGCCGCCCGAGACACCGCGGAGCCGAGGGGCCTCTCCGATGAAGAAGACGCCCAAGAAGCAGGCCAAGGCGGACGGGCAGCAGCCGGCCAAGAGTGACGATGCCCCCAAGCTCGAGATCCCAAAGTTGGATCTTGGCGTGGATGGACCCCCCATGCTGTCCTCAATCAAGGGCGTGTCGGCTTCCTTGAGGAAGCTCGGTGATGATGGGGGTTGGTTGTCTTGAGCGCGGGGGTCTTGACTGTAGGAGTTGGGGGTCATGACAAGACAACAGACCGGTAGCGAACTACCCCCGCGGCTATCTCATCATGGATCAAGAACAGCGGGGAGCTAGCTTGGCTGGTTGGTCCGTCTTGTCGTCGTGCCCCTGAGTGGCAAGTCGGAGGACTATCGCCACCTCCACTGCTTCCCGTCCTCTTGCTCTTCTCCCGCAAATGGAGTTCCTCCCACTCCAGCTTTCACACACCGCATTTTGGCAAGAACCTATATGTGTCCCGTCGGGCACCATGCCGTTCGCAATGCTAGGTGTGGGAGCTGGCTGAAAAGCTGAGCATGTTGTGGGGATTGTCGGGGGTGGCGAACTCAAGCTGACAGGCGACCGCACGACATTCAGGCATCCAACCGCAAAGAAATTTTTTCGATCCCAATGGGGCTTGGTGTTTCCTGATTTCTCCATTCCTGCGGCAGTTGCGGGAGAAGTTGACAGGTGGATCTGGGAAAAGTCAGGTGGTGAGTGTGTGTTTGAAACAAAAGGGGGAAAGAGCAATGCATGACACAGTGGACTGTGGACGACGACCCGCTAAGGTACCAAGGACTGCCCCGGGCTGGTGGGACGTCGGCATGGGTCGGTACATCATTGACGGTATATAAAACTGCAATCTGCTTTGCTGTTGTCGGGTGGCTTGGTTGGCTGGCTGGTTTGTTGATCGGTTAATTTTTCTCTCCTTTTGCTGTTTTTCCTTTTTCTGTTTACATGTGATGACCCCTATTCCAAGGAGAAAATGGACCACTGCCTAGACAGACGGACGTCTTGGGCTGAAAATGAGGAGGCATTCGTCTCTGGCTTCTCCTCATCACAGTCGTTGGACTGGAGGAGGTGGTCACAGTCCAATGTCCACATCATGAGGCCCTCCCTGTCTTGTATGGTCTGTCTCTGCTGATGAAAACGACTCGCACGCACGGAACACATGTCATGTTCATCAATGTCTGAGTAATGAGGTATGACTTATATGGCATAATGAAAAAGCACATGTTCTCTCAAGCACGAAACCCCAGTAATCTTGCCGTTGTAGGGCAGAGTGTGGATGTGTATGATGGGTGAATACCCATGGAGCTCCACGTATTGATCTATATGTTGTGTAACCAGCGCTCGTACACCTCATCCGTCCTATGTGGAGTGTAGATGTGTCCATGGGACTTGGCCACCAAGCATCCCTACGTCACCCTATCCACCCTCAAAGCTGAAGGATGGAGGGTTTGTGTCACTCACCCAGGCTTCATAAAGCTGGTATGTCGGAAGTACCAAGCAGGAGTCAGGAATAGTTGGTGGCCAACTTTGAGTCAGCAGAGGCTAATGGTCGCCCACAGATTATAGCTTCCAGTATCCAGAACGTGTGGAATTCAGGGGTATAGGTAGATAAATGCCGTTTGTTAGTATAATAACCCTGGTGCAGAAAGCGTACCTCCTCCCGAATTGGCTGTTGTCAAGCCCATTGACCTCCAAAACTCTCAAGAACATGGCTTTCATGGCTGGGTCATAAGGTTACTGAGAAGGATCATGAGCGTAGAGCCACATCACTATCAAGGCCGCCTAAGACGGGCAAGACAAGCCACCTAGTTGCCACTACCTGGTCCAGACGATATGATAGGCCCCGTCCAGGCAGCAAGCAGGACTAGTATACCCAGACATCTGCCCACGCCGCGAAGAGCGGCTGAAAATCACACCAGCACGACAGCCGAAACAGCACCACCTCCCCCGGAAGGAAAGCTGTACGCCCAAACCCAGCGACTGGGGTGTGATGGCACATCCCCCAATCGAGTCGAGCGGTGCCCGGGGTGTCACATCTCCTCCCATTGCCATCTCGGTGATCTCTTGACCGACGGCATTAGGTCAAAGAAATGACCATTTCCTTGCTCAGCGCCGTCCTTTTGCCATCTTCCTAGCCACGAGCAAGGCTGTGCGTGCTCAGGCTATCCAATAAAGACCTCTATCCGTGATTCCTTTCCCCCACAGTAGTGGATTTGGAGAGAAGGGAGGGGGAGGGGGCAAAGGGCTCAGGCCCGTCACTGCTGAATGATGTGTCAGAGAAAGCAGGAGATGGCTGGGGTTGAACTCGACATCTTGCCTTGCCCAGACGCAATGGGAAAGCCGGTTGGCCCGAGCACACCGTGACAGATTGACAGTTGTCACTGTCGAAGCTTCTCGTCGGATTGATAACTTATCCCATGTCGCTCTGATGCTTCCTGATGGACTATTGAGATAAAATATTGAAGTAGGTAACTCTGAGATATGATATTTATGGACTTGTGGCCCCAGAATCGGAGACAGGGGCTATTAACTTGCGCATGCGGTAAAAGCTGGCGCCCAAGCCGGCCATTGTTGAATCGGTTTCTTCAGGATGGTAACCAGTTCCAACGCCTGCAGAGACGGCATTCCCCTGTCAGTCTCAGATATATTGATCACGAGTCCGCCGAAGAGACGTCTGAACTGTAATAATGCACAAGATCTTCAAGACATATGCGTCTTGCCCTGCCATGCCATGCTTTCGTCCACTACCATTGATTGTCTTCTCCGGCGACCGGAGCAAGCACCAATCTCGCAACCCGCGAGTTGGACCACTCAGAGCAGAAAGCACGAGATGCCAAAAAAGTGCGCAGTCCCCTAGCAAGTATGCGAGGAACCACAACAGCCCTGGGCGCTTGTGTGCTCTTCTCCAACAAGGCAGCGCCAGTGGGCCAACACATGGCGCAAGTGTTGTGGCGGGCGAGGATTAACGTACTTGCGCCCCGCATCAGTCCATTGGATGAACTGTGGGAAGGCCAGGCGGACTTCCTGCCACGTCCAAGCGGGTACACTAGCCATGATCTTCCCGGGCTTTGGGAAGCGGCAATGGAGGTGGTGTTGCCGCTCGACGCCATGTCAGGAAGGACAGGAAGCAAGAATCGATACCCTCAGCCGGCGTCGGGGGACATGGAGGGCCTAAGGCGGAGAAGCGGTCCATGACAGACCCCACAAAACACCTTGGGAGCGCAAAGTGCTAGAGGATGTCATGTCCTATGAGAAGAAGTTTTGCGGGCAGGTAGCCTGGCTAAGGATGGGTCGAGCACCCAAGGGATGGGCACGTCGACACTAAGCGGGCCAGCCGTGGTGTACGGATTACCCAACACCACGTTGCGCAGGAGAGGCCCAGCAGATGTTGGGCGTAGGAACGGGCCGGTAGCCGGTCGCTCGCGTCGAGTCGGCCAGTTCTTTCGCTGCAGGAGTGACAGACAGCAGCCCCAGAAGATTGGTGGCTGAAAGTTCTGGGGAGCGCTGCCAGAACGTAGTGTTGACACTGGATCGTTTGCTGCGTTCAGAAAACATGCTAAGGCTGCGCTGCAACCACTTTGAAGCAAAACGACGTCATTTCCCAGCATGGGCGGCGACAATTCCCGGCCGTTCTTTGGCGCTCTTCTCCAGACCCCGTCCCACGCTCAAGGTTTCGGTGGGCTCAGGAAGCGTTGTGGTTGTGTGCCCCACCTATCCGAAGCTACCCCCTTGCTCGCCTCATGTCATCGGGCGGTGAAGCTGGAAGAGGGCTGGCATGCCTTTTACATATGCGGCCACTTGCCACCGAGCCCCAGTGAGCTCTTCGTCTGCTGTGGACAGGCGGCGGAGCGAGGAGCTGCAGAAGAACCGTGCTTCTTGCTTCCTACCCTAGGAAGCAAGCGGCCCATGTGAACTATCCAGCTTCCTCTCCATAGCTGTGGGTTGGGCCTAAAGCAGGCCAAGATGCTCGATGTGCCAACGCACATGGCTTGAGGATCATGGTCCGTCGTAGCGAGGCCAGGCCTAAACCCACAGAATCCACAGCCCCAGATGCGCAAGCAGATATTGCGGAGGCCGATCTGTTGTAAGGTAAGGGTTAAACCATATCTTCGTTATGGTCTGGCTCTTTGGGATAAACTCTGTACTGTACCCTCCTCCTCCTCGCCGCCTCCCGCCTTGAGCGCGACCCGGACGCTAATGCCAACAAAGGGGGGGATTTCTGCAGTAGCTTTCAGTGGCTTGTGGTTGGTTTGATCAAACGCTCGTGTAGTACGGTGTTGTCTCTCGCAAGTAGGCAAGCAGGGAGATGGTCCTGAGAGACTGGACCGGTCCGAACGACAGGGGGTATCAATCTGTATCCATGGTTAGAACTCCGCTTCATGACTCCCATGATACCACCATTGGGTCTCGGCCTGTTGACACTCGAAGAGTGGACAGTGCTATTACACAGCTCTTGTAGGCAAAGACATACGCGGACTTACCTGGACCCGCCGTCCCGCTATAGGCAATCCGTATCCCATCCAGATTGACTCTCCGACAGCCGGGCGGCGCTAGCCGGTCGGAACGATCAACAGCAACGAGTAGGTCAGGCTGTATGCCTTTTCTGGCAACTGGTTTTGGCAATATGCTATGCTTGAACGGCTAACTGGCAGCATCTCCAGATTTGGTAGCCGTCTTGCTGTTCTTGCATGTGCTCGTGCAGCACAGACAGCTCGGCTGGTCCGTCTAGCTGGGACGTGGCAACCATCAAGGTGTCGCATTGTATACATAGGTATCGGCGACAGAAGGTCAAAGTCACGATTGAGAAGCCTGGCATGGCGTGGGTGTCAGGGAAGGGAAAAGACCAGAAAGGCCAGTTGATGGCAGAGGGCGTGCGGCCTGCAGCCTGCATCTACCTCGGGATGCCGAATTGTGGATTCATGGTGTCAAGGGCGGCTGTCCGTCGGCCTATGCAGCGGCCTGTCTGCCGGGAATCGTTCATTGGACACGCTCATCTGGGCCGTTACCCATGACAGACTGTCCAGGCAGCGTGGAGGACTCGGCGGCGAGCCGCAGAGGAAGCTGGAAGCGAAAGAAAGCAGCGGCAGCAGAAGAGGCAGGATCAGCACCAGCATCAGCAGCAGTGGCATCTAGGGTTGATGTCGGCCATCGTCCGAGAGCTCTGCATCGTCAGCGAGGGCGGTGGAAGATGGACAGCCATTGGATCCTATGTTTGCCTCTTTCCAGGTTGCCTCGTTCATGGACTTTCATTGGACTCCTGTCTGAAGGAGAGAACCTTCTCGTACGTTTTCTCTGCCTCCCAGCTCTAATGCTGCTTGTTTGGAAGACCAGCACACAAACACCATGGTCCATGGCAGGGCAGAGAGGGAGGGCATGCCGTCGGGATATGCTCCCTGGCAGACATAGATTTCCCTGTTGCCATCCCACGGCCTAGGGTAAGGTATCACCGCTAAGAAAATTACGGCGGCCGAGTTCGCATGTGACGGTGTAAGTCGCCAAGTTGCTTGTGTAGCTGGCCATTGGTTCACTTCTAAGACATTTCTACACTTCCAGGAAGTGTTCTAGAAGGTCAAAAATGATCTAACTGTTTGCAGACGTTGCTCATGGCATCCACTAACCTTTGAATCGCCAAAGCAAACCGGACTCCCACGAGATCCGCTGTCAGCCGGCGCAAGACAGCAGCGTGCCTTAGGCACGAAAGGTTGTGTGACGCTGTGGCCTGCTGGGCTTCCGTAACTGCCACCTCGGACCCACTCTGAAACTGCTCATAGCCCCGCCGATCCCACGTCGGATTGGCTGCTGAGGCCACAGCAGGCACATCTATCCACTTCTGGGCAGCGCGGGGTCGTAGTTGAGAGTGAGGGCAGGGCCACGCCACGCTTTCACTGGATTCGTTCGCTCACTCTCTTACATTGGCTTTGGCTTTGGAATCCCAATCCGTCGCATTCCCCATCAACTTTTGCATTCCTGGCAGGCTCAACGCCTGGATTACGGATTACGCTTCGGCTGTCTGTACTGCCTTTGTGTCTTTTCCCGTTCATCTTTGCCGGCACTCTCGGTCGAGTCGGGCAGGCCAGGGACAAAAAAAAGACGTTGGTGCTTCATCAACCAACCTGGCATCTACCTAGCTGCGCCAATCCACTGGACCTACAGATCATCAACACACTTCACTTTTAGTCTGCGAACCATCTCGTCCCTCATCCGCATGAAAGCGGGACTCAGAGCTCTGCGCGAGTAACCCGGAGGTTGGGCTGCCGAGACGCCTCGCTCATCTCTCATTCGAAGACGCCGCACTCCCACAAGCCTTCCCAGGGCCCAGAACACATTCCCGGCAAAGAGGAACCAAGAGGGGAAGAGGGGGGAAAGTATAGGCTGTCAGCACTTCCAGCAAATCGCCATTCCGGCCCACACCTTGCGACAAGCCCATCGGAGGAGCCATACTAGCAGTATATCCAGCCACAAGCAGGCAGGGCAGGGTAGCCCGATGCTACGGCTTCCATCGTCGTTGTCGCCGTCGCCGCCGCCGCCGCACCGTTCCTAGACAATTTCCCCAGATCTCGGCCGTGCTGCACAACCAGCGCTGCAGGCGGGAGGGTTTGAGGTGATCCCTTGCAAGTTGCTAGCTCCAGTCCCTCCATCTGGTCCATTCACCTTGTCTCCCGTCCGCCACCCCCTACGCTAGGCTACGGAGTACGCTACACTACCTACCTATACCGTACATACACACTACATGCTACCTACCATTTCCCATTGCCGTTTGTGAGTTGAAGTGTGTGTCAAGCCCGCGGATGTGTCCCAGCCCGGGGTACTAGGCTACTAGCGAGGCGGAAGCACCAATTCTGACGAATCGAGACCAGCTGCGGCCCCATCGAACGGGTTCTTCACTCTGCTTAGTTCGACTGTGTGTGGGACAGCTCAACACCACTCCTGCGGGCTGCGGGCCATTCTGCAGCCAGCTGGTTACCTAAGTTACCTAACTTTACGGTCCTGCCCGTGTCAACATGTCAATAAAGTAAGTTTTTTCTATCCTCTTTTTGATCCTCCCCACGTCCCAGACATACAACTGTCCTGGTATTCCCTTCCCCTGGGCCTGCCCTTCCGCTCTGTCCCGGAGAGCCTCATCTACCCCGGAGTCCCCTCATGACGACCCCCTTGTGCGCTCTTATCCCCAGCTCCTCCCCATCCTTTTTGTCCTCCTACTCCCCCTTCTTGGTTGTGACCTCGTCTTCGAGCTATTCTCATCGTCTGTCTGCCCTCGGTCATACTCTCGATCCTCTGCTGCCCCGTACTCGTTGACCGCGGGTGTCTCGGGACCATGACGGATCAGTTCCTCGCTGAGCAACACACATGGACTCTGTTGAGGAATGCCCAATCTGACGATGAGACCAGTTGGGTCATGTTGACCCGGGATGGGCAGATCGTGCCCATTCCTGGCGAAAAGATCCTACATACGTCGCGCCCGAGGGTTGCCCTCGAACTGACGACGCCTCGCGAGCTTAATATTGCTGAGCCGTTCTCACTCAAGTGTGACAACGGCATAGCTTACATCACAAACCAGAGGGTAAGCTTTCTGGCTGGCCGGGCGGTCCGCGGGGAAAGGCGGACGCTTTCTGATTCCTGCGGTGTCCACCCGGCCGTCTTGGCTTTGAGACCCGAAAACTAAGCTCACCTCGTCTCTACCCCACAGGTGATATACCTTCCGGCCAGGCCGACCGAGACATTTAGGTCGTTTTTCACGCCCGTGCTCAACTTCAGCGACACCCACGTTTACTCGTCTTGGATTGGTCCCTGGAGCTGGGGCGGCATGGTCCGGCCCGTCCCGGGAGGAGGGATCCCCATGCACATCCCGCGAATTGAGGCCAAGTTCACCTTCCGGGATGGCGGGCACAGCGACTTCCAGGCCAAGTTTGAGACCCTCAAGGAGCGACTGCACCATGCTCAGGAATTGGGGCACAATCCGCTCTTAAACTTCGAGCCTCCGCCGCCGTATGAGCCCCCGAGCAGCAGCAGCACATCCTCCATTCCCGTCCCGGCCGTCGATGCTCAGTCTCAGCTGCAACAACCGCCCCCGCCGGCGCCGGATGAGCCGCCGCCGGATTACGTGGAGGCTCAGAGCCAGGCGATCACAATGCAGTACGAGGAAAGGATGCGCCAGGAAGCCGAGAGGCAGCAATGAGGGGAAAACCAGGTGGTGGTTTGGGGTCGACGTCATGATTCATGGAATTTTCTTCGAGCCAATCCTCTTGCCTTCCCTCTTCATCCTCTTTTTTCCTGACTTTTGTCTTCTATCTTCTACTTCGAATGTTCTTCTGCTGTGTCTATACAGCAAGCGCATGCTTTTTGTTTCCATCTTGGCTGTCATTGCAAGGGTCTCAACAAATTAGGTGTTTGGAAGGATCTGCCATTGACGAGTAATGACTGAATGGGACGACACTGACGAACTGGAGTACTATAAATCATCATTAATAACTTTGGGTAGCGATTATTTCAGGAATTATAACTGGATAGGCTTTGGGAGGAGGGATTTGAACACACGGGATGAACCCATGATAGTCGTCTTTGTTCTGCCGTAGGCTGCGCAAAATACGTTGGCGTGGTTCTCGAGATTTTTGAGGTGTTGTTGGCGTCGAATAAATGCAGATATGGGTGTTTTGAGAAGTAGTAGTAGCCTGGCGAACTGTGTCAGTTGTTATGGCCATCGTAAGTTTTGTTCCTCGCCTGGGACCCTACAAGCCTGGCATGAAATCGTTCTGTAGAAAAGCGGCAAAAGAGCGCGGGGAGCCTGCCTTGTGTGCATCACGTGACAAACGGAATTACCCGGAGCTCAGCCGATGGCAGCGACAACCAATCAGCGGGCGCCAATTGGGGAGCCCGGGCGGTTTTCGCTTACCCGATTTTTGCTGTGAGCTCTCCGTCCAATCCATCCCAACGTCGCGCCATTGTGTTCTCCGTCGAACTTGTGCTCCAACACCCGAGGACCGACGACCCCCCCCTCCGTTTTTGACCTACCCGCCACCTGCTCGCCAGCCTCGGGCTTTTCTGTGTCGACGACAAAAGACAACAATGGGCTTCTGGGACACTATCACCGACCTCATTGAGGCCGCTGCGCCCTGGGCTACGGCTGATGCCGAGGCGCCCGCCAAGGAGGTACGATGAAATCCCGCTTTCTCTATCTGCTCGCCCTCGAAGACCCCCCTCACCCTCGCCCTGGGCTGGCGCATTTCCCAGCATTCTGCTTTGCATCGCGTTGCAAAGTTGTCGTCCGGAGGTTGCTAGTTATTTGCAACTTGGCCAGAAGCTAGGCGTGAGCTTGCGAAGCTGGCTTCGGTAGCCCCGCAGTGGGCTTGCGCATCTTCATACACACCACATATTCAAGCCGACTTGCCTTCGCAACCCCCTGTCTTTTCCACACCTTGAGCCAAGATGTCAAACTGTTCTATGACTAACTTCTGGGGCGCCTGCTGGCGGCCTGTCTGCTGAATGTAGGTCGAAGAGACCACCGCAGAGACTGTGAAGGAGGAGGCCACCGAGGCTCCGGCTGAGGAGGAGCCCGCTGAGGAGAAGGCTGAGGAGGAAGAGGAGGAAGAGGAGGAGGAGGAGCTCGTTGACCCCAAGGTGAAGCTCGAGGAAGGTCGGTTATCTCCAACCCCGCTGGAATGCTCGGCGGGTCTCATCATGCTGCCCTCGATCGTGGCTTTGCCAAGAGCTAGGGGGGGAGAGAGTGCTGTTGGACAAGCTGAGTTGAGGGAGCATTTGACGAGACCTGCTGGGTTTGGATTGTGGTCTGGTCTGCGAGCAGGAATGCTGACGTGGGTGTGCAGAGTGCAAGAACTCCAAGCAGTGCGCCCCCGCCAAGCACCACTTCGATGAGTGCGTCAAGCGCGTTACTGCTGCCCAGGAGAACGGCGGCACCAAGGAGGATTGCGTCGAGGAGTGTATGTGCTTACCATTCGAAAGCGAGGCCCCGTTCTCGTGGATGCCTGTGTCCGTGCTTACTGACATATTCTTGCAGTCTTCCACCTCACTCACTGCGCGACCGAGTGCGCTGCCCCCAAGCTGTGGCGCATCCTGAAATAAATCCGCCAAGCACTACTCCACGATTTGACGAACCCCCCGATCCCATCCCATCACCGCTGGCGTCGGCGTTTCTCTCAGGGAGCATGCAGGATTTCGCGTGCAAACGACTGACTTATATAGACTTGTGTGAGGAGATGGGCACCTACTACCTACCTATGATAGATGGAGAGAGCGGGGCGCTGGCTGGATCGTTGGCATGCTTGTTTCGCTGTGGGGGATGGGAGCGGCAGGGTCTCGCACATCGTGCCCTGGGCAACGTATCAATTGGAGAGGCTCAACGGTTGAGGGGTTCTCATGCTGACAAAAACCAACGGAGCCCTGTGTATAATTGACTAACTGAACTGGTCGGGATTGGGGTGCCTCATGGCTGGTGTTGTGTATCATTACCGCCCTACACTGCCCTCTCACCGGCATGGTCATGTTTTTGTATGTGATGATGGCGAAATAGAGCTAGAGTTTGGCCCATCGGATTGAGCACCTGGCGTTTTCGACACTGCATCCAGCATCTTACAAAAAGTCCCAACCATTTCTACATCTTGGGCGCTTTTTCACTTAGCCAAGACCAGGCAACCCTGCCCCAAGCTTGATGCAGCTTTAGGTATCTATCACAGAGTAGTAGGTGTGCTACATCGTGGCTGGGGTTTTATCACATGAAGTCTCGGGTCGAGACCGTCTCCGGGACATCCACGAGTACTATCTAGGGAGTTGAGATTCTAGGGTAGGTTTGCGGGGGCGAGATGTCGGTGTGACCACCTGCCAAAACAGGAGGTGAGGGGTGAGGTGTTAGTGTGAACGCTTCAGCAGCGCTAGAATTGTAAGAAGTCCGCAGCGTTGATAGAGGGGAGGAGGGGGGGATACTTCCCGGCAATGGCTTCCGTCTTGGGAGCGACCCCAACCCCGTGGCGTCTAGGTCAAACTTTCCCCATCAACCTGAACTCAAATTTCCTCGTACTGGCTCTTTCACATTCCTGCCGCTGCACGAGTCTGCAGAGTGCTGAGCTCAGCCCACACATGGCATGGGAATTTGTCTGAGACTCAGCTGTTGGATTTGGCTATTTGTGTGGCGCGCCAACCCCCTCTCAGTCGCTTGCTTGGCTCTCTTCAGCTGCTGGAGTGAATGCTTGGCTGCTTGTGTCTTTATCACCGACACCGACACGACACGTTGGGAAACTCGACCTCTTTCTTTCCTCACTGTCTCCTGCTGCTCTCACGTCAGCCACGCGCCCAACATCGCAGCTCTGGTCCATCGGCGCAGAGAGCTCCTAGTGCTGATGCCGATGCCGATGCCGATGCTGCGTGACGCGACGCTGATTATAAACTGAGGTTTACTCCTTTGTTTCATTTGTCGATTGAGGGAGAGATTCGTGTCTCTTAAGGCCGTCCTTCCCTGGCTGTCCCCTGGCTGTCAGAGCTCGCCACTCCCACTCCGTGGAGATAAGGGTTGAACGACCGCTTTCATATCAAACGACGTTGCGCAATTGATGCGACTTGCCCTGAGATAGCAATTGGCGACAGCGCTGGCAGCAACAGAGCCGACGATATCATGACCTCATCATCATCATCGCCACGAACCAGCGCGCGACACTCGCCGCTTGATCACGACCCCGAGAAGCAGAGCCTGGAAAAGAAGGCGTCGGTCGACATCGATGCCGATGACAAAGCCACCGTTTCGATGGGGCGCGTTGTCGCTTCATCGTCTTGCGACTCCGGCGACGGGCTGTTCCAGACCGTGTTATCCTCGGCCGTCATTGTCGCCGGCTCCGATAACGACCGGGCTCGAGATGGCGCTGCCAACGCGAGTGGGGACGCGACTGACACGACTTTTGCCGGCACCGGCGGCCAGTACCGTACGTATCGGCGGCGGTGGTTTGGGCTTGTGGAGCTTGCGCTGTTGAATGCCATTGGCAGTTGGAATGTAAGTTTCTGTTTTTAATGTCGTTGATCTTTGCTCTCTCTGGTGTAGTCGGGAATGGATTGTTCATCATTGCACGGGGCTGCTCCAACGTCGTGAAGGCAGACATGGGAAGTGAAGCATGGAGGTCTTATGCCCCGCGGTCTGTTATATATATATATATATATATATATATGCATTGAGCTGAGCATGTTGGGGGCCATGTGGCCTGGCTGCTGTGTGCACTTGTGCTCAGCCATGGGCCGCTGTGCTACCTACGGATTACCCTGCGTCGTCTCTCGTCTTGCAGCTCCGCCACCTCGGCGCCAGAGATGAGTTTCAAGAGGTCTAGAATTGTATTTGCTGACATTATCAGTGGCTCACATTTGCTCCTGTCGCCGACAATGCGGCCATGTACTTTGGCAAGAACGAGACGGTGGTCAACTGGTTAAGTATCGCTTCGCTCTTCGCCTTTACCTTTATCACTCCCGTCGTCATCTATGTGCTGTACCTCGGGCCGAAGCACTCTATGGTCACCGCGGCCAGCTTGTTCCTGGTCGGCAACTGGGTCCGTTTCGCAGGCGCTAATTCGTCCTCGGGAGGCCGATTCGGCGTGGTCATGCTCGGTCAGATCCTGACGGGTCTCGGCCAGGCCTTTGTCCTGACTGCGCCGGCTCGGTACTCCGATCTGTGGTTCACCCATCGCGGCCGTGTGGCAGCCACAGCTGTCATGAGTCTGGCTAACCCCCTCGGTGCTGCCCTGGGCCAGCTTATCGTGCCTTTCTGGGTGAACAAACCGGGCGACGTATCGCGCATGGTGCTCTACGTTGCCATAATTGTGAGTTCCCCAACCCTTCCGGTTGCAGAACGACACCTAATGTCCTTGGTACAGTCGTCAGCCTGCTCAATACCAGTTTTCTTCCTGCCAAAGGCCCCTCCGACCCCCGTGGCTCCCTCGGCCGAGACTCCCAAGCTCTCCCTGCGCCAATCGGCCCACGCCCTCTTCTCCCATCTCGAGTTCTACCTGCTCTTCATCCCTTTCTCCGTCTACGTGGGCCTCTTCAACTCGGTATCCTCCCTCCTCAACCAAATCATGCTTCCTCACGGCTTCTCCGACGACGAAGCCGGCATCGCTGGTGCCATACTTATCGTTGTCGGCCTCGTCTCTGCGGCGGTAACATCCCCGATCATTGACCGTCACAAGTCGTACCTGCTTGCCATCCGCATCGCCGTGCCCATCATTGCCGCATGCTACCTCGCCTTCGTGTGGATGCCGGAGGCGGGCCATGTCGCTGGCCCGTATGTGATCATGGGGCTACTGGGGGCGTCGTCCTTTTCGCTTGTGCCGATTGTGGTCGAGTTCTTGGTGGAAGTTACACACCCCGTGAGCCCGGCAGTCACGGGCTCGCTGGCTTGGAGTGGTGGTCAGGTGCTTGGCGCGATCTTTATCATTATTAGCGGAGGACCGCTGAAGGCTGGGCCGGACGCAGATCCTCCTGAGCACATGAAGAATGCGTTGATCTTTACGGCGGTGCTGGCGCTGGCCGCCATGCCGTTAGCGCTGTGTCTGGGGTTGTTTGGCAGGAAGGATAAGTTGACGCTGAGGAGGGTCAGATCCGATCAGGGAGTTGACATGCAGGGGGGTGAGGAGAAACGGTAAGATGGGGCGGATATGAACAGATGGGTGGTTGTTGTGCCTGATTTTGGATATATACCGCTAATGCTGTCATTTTGGATACCTTGAATTTAATACTAACCGCCTTCTATTCTTGTTCTTCAAGATGCCCATCCATGTTCGGTTCGTTCGGTCTATTTGACGTCAATTACCATGTATCTTCCAGCTTCTCTCATGGTCTCCATGATTAGGATTAGATATTCATAGTATGGCACGGCCCTCATGAAGCTTCAGCAGTCTAAATCTTTCCAGGGTCCATTTACGCCTTCTCCCCCTGCTTCGTCAAGTACTCATCCACTCTCTCCTCCCACTCCTTCCGCAACTCCTCCATCCTCTTCCAGCACTCTGCCCCGAGGGCCCTGAACTCCGCCAAACTCTCCTCCGTGGCATCCTTCGCCCCAGGCTTCCGACCCTTCCACCTCTCCTCTTGCCTTAAAGCCTGCATATCCTCAACCTTACCCTCCCATCCCCAGCCGTCAACCTCTGTCTTCTTCACCCGGCACTCGCCCCAGAAATCGGTGCTACTACCCCACTTTATGCGCTCGGCGCCAGTCGAATCGAGCCATTCCTGCTGCTGCAGGGCCAGCCACGCTGGGGCACAGGCGCCCTTGTAGGCGGTGATGGGATGCCAGGGGGAGCCGAGCCAGCGGGTTAGGTAGAGGACTACCATGTACCAGAAATACATGAAGGCATTGAGAGGGAAGAGAGTGGTTTGCACGATGCCCGGGTGGACGAGGTAGATTTTGGGGAGTTGGGCGGGTTTTTCTGAGCATTTTGTAGAGTCCGGGGTGAGGTAGCTTTCGGCGTAGGGGCGGGACGGAATTGAGGCATGGTTGGATCGCGGTAAAGGGTATTTTCTGTCGATGAT
>JAAFKN010000279.1:0-15964 GCA_011800035.1 Thermochaetoides dissita | reverse complement strand
TTTGGCCAGGAAGGGCTGGACGGGAGGGGGTCTGGAGGATGTGCTTGAGCGTGGGGTTGACTTGTTCGCGGCGGAGATTGATCCGCTTGGAGGGTCTGGAAAGGGGGCTGGTGATGACGGCGGCGGGGTTGGCGGCGAGGGGACGAAGCTATTCAGTATCCTTCCGCCCAAGAGCATTCTGGCTGATACGGGGTCCGACACGTTAAGGCCGGGCAACCAACGCGGTGACAGCCTGTTGATGGACACCGAACGGTATCAGAGCCTGGCGGGTGCGATAGCGTCCGACTTCACGACGAAAGACAGGGACCGTGATGCTGACAGCGTCTTCTCTTCCGAACTTAATCGGTCACGGAACGTGCGTCCCTTCTCGCCACAGCCGCAGCCGCTGAAACTGAACCCTGATGATCTTTTTGTCGGTCTTGGAAACGGAATACAGGAGGAAGAGGAAGAACAGCAGACTTCGTCGTCGTCTGAGGTCAAACGCGATGGACAGGATGATCACGGGCAACATCCTACCCAGAGAGAGGAAGGCTCTGCTATTCGTGATGAGGATGATCACAAATATCGGGACGATGTGAGCGAGGAGTCTCATCCGTGGCGCAATGAAGGGTTACGACGAGGGTCGTCGTCGTCAGATGCCAGCAGTCGCAGACACAGGATTGGGGTAGATCTGGAAGAATCACGACCGGATGAAGCTTGGAGCGTATCGGGGGATAACTAAGGAACAGTCGGACAGTAGCATTACACAGTAGTAGGGTATCATGGCGGTTGTGGGAGTTTGATTGGTTTAATACCCTTGTTTTCCTTAGGTTTGGTGAACGGTTGGGTTTACGAGAGCATGGATTGTCATGATAATGTAATGTGTATGTATGCGGACATGTTTATAGGGACGGATGGATGGACTGAACGGTGCTCTGGCTCAACATACATTCATTGAACAAATTGTTCGTACTCAAAGGCCCAGTATGTTTGATTATGCCGGTAGCAATGACCTGTATTCCATTCCCGCCATGCTAAAGAAAAAACCTGGCAGTCTTGTACTGTGCTCGCTATAAACGACGATCATTACGAAACCGCCCTGTACAAACAATCCCTCCCCGAGCTCGTAAAACCCTGGATGCTTCAGTCTTCCTTATCGTCCTTTTCCGCATCCCTAATATCACCCCCAAACAGGCCGAGCAAAAAATCCAGCCACCACATAAGCTTCCAGAATAGACTTGCCCGGACCCAGTCAAACTCCCCGGTCTCTGTGCGCGGCACCTCGCTGCCAATCATAGCGCCATTGAACCACCTGAGGAAAGGAATATGGTTCGCGACGCGCTGTGTGAAGGTCGGCGCCGGCAGCAGGGCCTCCTCCATCGGCAAGAGCTTAGCCTTCCGAACGGTAGGAATGACTCTGCAGAACTCGTCGTCGTGTGGCTTCTCGCCACCGCCGGCGGCTGTGCCCCCGTTAAGGGTGTTGGAGGTGCTCGTGCTGGCTTCGACTCCCGAGGCTAGGGTGCCAGTGTCGGCCGTGAGCGAAGAGGTGGGCGATGCATCGGGGCCGCTGGCTTCTTGCGTGCCGCCGAGAGAGAAACTGCCCCTGTTGCGCTGGCGCAGGGATTGTGTCCTGCTCAGGGCTGCGCCGAAAGCAGCGACCGAGGGGTCGGGTATCGCTTCGTCTTGTGCGGGAGGGACGCCTTTGTAGTACTCGGCATAGACGAGATGGCCTTGGATGAGTTGAGGAGAGGCGTAAACGGCTTTGTCGGCAGCTTCGGCCGACTCGAAAGTGACCTTAACCCAGTGCTCGCCGCTCATAGCTCTGTTGACTTTGGCCCGCTCTTCGGGGGTTAGGGCGCGCCGGTGCGTGAAGGCTGGGTCGCGAAGCTCTGACTTATACCGCCGGCTCTCAACCGGCGGCTCGCGAGGGTAATCTTCGCATATCCTGCCGGCGATCTGCTCGTAGTGGTTGATGGCGGCATACTGGTGCTGTGCGTTGCGATATCCGCGCAGGATGACTTCTGTGGGTTCTTGCTTCCTCAAGAAGCGTGTTTGCGACGGGGCTGAGCTTTCGTCATGCGCCTGAGCGAGGTTCTGGGAAGACGAGCTGGGAATCAGGTTTGGCTTTCGTTGTGCCGGGGCTGGTGCGCTTGTCTGAGCGGCGCTTTGATTCTGGCTGGCAAGCCAATTGCTGAAGATCTTGTCGGCGGCAGCTATTGTGGGATCCTCGCGTTTCGCTGGCGTGGCCGCTTTTGACCTCGTGCGCCGCGTCGACTTGCCAAAGGCACCGGTTTCGAGATTCGCCTTCCTCGAGCGGAGGGACCCGTCTTGTCTAAACGTCGTCGCGTTAGTTGTCAGTGCGTTTGGTGACGCAGTGGTGATCCGGGACATACTGAGGGAACACCATGGCGAAGGGTCTCTGGATGCCGTCGTCTCCAACGTAAAGTTCGTCGTCGGGGACGTTGTGTAGGATCAATGGCGGCATGGTTGTATCGGGCTAAGTCTTAAGTGAGATAGGGCAGCAGATAGAGAATGAAATATCGAGGGACAATAGTAGGGGCCTAAAAGAATTTCAATAACAAAGGGGCCGCGGCAGGGCCCTCCGTGAGTTCGAAGTCGGGTTTCGGCTCTTTCTGGAGCAAAAGATGGCAACAGACACAAGATGTCGCCCTTTGGGGTCTTGACTGACGATGGTGATGCGGTGCGACGCGATTTTTCGCTTCAACCGAGTGACAAGTCGACAATTCTGCCCCAGCAACAGAGCATCGCGCTTGCGACAAAGAAGCACGGGCCACAATGCCCACTAGGGACCCGCTTGCCCCGATTGCCGAATTTTCAAAGCACGGGTGCCTTGCACCGCGTGACAGTGGTCAGGCACCCGGTATGCAACAAACCGAACTCTGCCATCCTAGACTTCCCTGCTCGTCACCCCTGCAACCAGCAACTAGGCAACTATAACATTCAGACAACTTCTTCTCTCATTCTTGTCCAACCATAGAACATGGATCCGAGGCAGCGGAAAGACAACCCCGTCATGGATAGGCAAAGGAAGCCTGAACAAGCCGCTGACGACAAGCGAGAGCCGAGATATCATGTCTACGTCCGGCTGCCCTTCAAACGGGGCGACTTCGTCGAGCCTGGTCCTGTAAGTCTTCACACTGTGCTGGTACTAAGGCTGCGCTGACAACTTGCCATCATAAAGATTAACTGGGATGAGAGGAAGTCTGAAGCACTTTGGGCTATTATTTCTGACTCTTCACATGCTGATATTGACTGTAAGTCTCTTACACATTTGTATAAGACCGACAACTAACGTGGTTGACAGGGACGAGAATGTAGGGCTCCAGTTCTCTATGCCAAGTTGCACTGTGCTGACACTGTCCCAGAGCAGCTCTGTTCGATGTCTCAGTCGACTTCCTCCTCCAGATGGCCAACTATCTCACCGAGCGTCACACATCTCAGCTTAGGGCGCAGATGATGAGGGCGGCAGCGATCAGAGGATCTAATGCCCCCTCTCCTGTTCCCGGAGCCGAGCCGACCACCACTGCGTCCAAGAGACGGACAAGTTCAGGGGCAGGCCGTGCTCCTTCGGCGTTAGCCTTCCGTAAGGAGACGGCCACGCCTCAGTTGAGAGCAGCAGATGTACAGGAAAGTAGCGGTACTGGCACTCCAGGGCCGGGTGGTATCAAGAGTGGTTTGTCTTCGCGGCCTGGGACGTCACGCCACTCGTCCGATTCTACCAACACAGCTGTCCCTCCGCAGCCTCAGCTTGGTGCTCGGCCGGAGACAGCAACTCGCTTGAATGATCCACAACGTCGTCGTCCCACCTATCTATCTGGACAGCAGTATCCGCAGCCTGTTATGCAGGAAGAGGAGCCTGAACGCCCAGCTAGTCTCGAGGCGTCAGACGACTCCGATGATTCAACCTCTTCTTCAAGCGCTGTCCAAAGCCGGATCATTCGCCGTCCTCCCCGGTTTGGATCAAAAGGGAACGGCGGCGATGATGACGATGACGAGCCTGCTTTCCTTCCATATAACCCCCAACCCCAAGCTCAGCCACACCTAGACTCTTCACATGCCACAGGAAGCAGTAGCAGCGCTCAGGACCTAGGCGCCACTCTTCGTGGAGATATGCGTGGTCTAATGGGAGCAGGACAGGCAGACACAAACCAGTCGCAGACATCAGACTCGTCGATCGGTTCGGCGGCTGTCATGATCCAGCGAACAGGGACGACAGGCGGAGCTGCTGCAGCAGGAGGGGCTGGAGCAGCAGGTTCAAGGAGAATACCCAGTGCCTTTGGACAACAAGGGACCATTTCACCTAGGCGGACGATGGAGCTGTCTGGAAGGGGCCCTGGGCCGAGCAAGGGGAAGGGAGCGTCACGAGAGGGGAGCGATGGTACCCCCAGTATGGGTAGCAGCTTCAGTGATTTGGATGGTGAGTGCTCTACACACGTGCGAGATGGAGAAGATGGCTAACACTAAGGGCAGACGCTTCTGTGACTCAGTCGGCGCTTGAGGAGGCGCTTGCTAGTCGCATGCAGGACGGGACCATCGGGAGCCGCATGAGTGTCATAGGAGGCACCATAGGGCATCTGCGAAGCCGGTACCTGCCTTAGTCGAATCGCTAGTCTTAGATTGCAGGACGTCAACATGGAGCTACGTTGCAAGGATAGGTTAGGATTGGGTTTGGCTATGGCGTTTTTCAAGAGCATGGAATCTTTGTCTGGGTTTTGTGGGTTTCACCAGATCATGACTTTCTGACGTAGCGTAAGATTAGCAGTAACAAACACTGAGTTTCAGTAAACTTTATGGTTTCACAGTTCGTTGATACTTCATGTAACATCATACGCGCGGAAGCCGAGCTCTTAGTAAGCTAGCAACCTTGGTATCACCCTCTCAAGCAATCTACCAGCAGTGATGACAAAGAACAAGTCATATTCCGTAACACCCTTCGGTGTAGTACACTTTTCAGGCTGGCGTCACACTAACACGGCAGCCATTTGGGAATGATATCGTAAGGTTCACCTTTGCCAGCAGTGGTTGAGAGTCCCGAGCTTCAATCTCCTTGAAAACGCGGAAGAATTTGAACAGAGTGTAAGCTATTTGCGTGAGAGCGAACTGCTGACCCAAGCAGATGCGTGGACCGCCGCTGAATGGGAGATATCCCCAGCTACGAGAGTTTCGTTGTTAGTGAGAAGTAACAACAGGAAAGATTAGCATGCACTTACCCAGGCCGGAAATCACCATCCCACCGTTCAGGACGGAACTCTTCAGCATCGGGACCGAAGATCTCCTTGCTGCGATGCAAGGAATGGAACGAATAGCGAATCGGGGTGCCTTTCGGCACCAAGATAGGCTTCGTCCCATCTGGACCGCCTCCTCGAGGAAGAATGGTATCTTTGATTGCAGACCTGGAGTTTGTCGAGACTGGGCTGAAGAGCCGGAGTGCTGCAACAATCTTCTGTCAGAGATGACCATGCGATGCTGACAGAAAGGAGATCTTACCCTCTTTGATGACATTGTTGAGGTACTTCATCTGCTTCAACTTTTCCCACGTCGGCGTCTCCTCGTCGACAGCCATGATCTCGGCCCTCAACTTCTCAACCACATCAGGGTGCCGAGCCAAAAAGTAGAAAACGCCCGTAATCGCTGCAGCAGTAGTATCCCGTCCGGCCACGAGAATCGTCAGAGCCTGGTCAATGAGGTATTCCTCGGGCGGATTAAGCTTGAGTAGTTCGTCGAGGAAGACATAGCTGCGTTCTTTCTCTACCCCCTTCATCTTCTCCTCGGCGGCCTTCTTCAGGTAGAATCGGATGTACTCGCGCATCCTCTTGACGGCAGCCTCCAATTCGGGATGCGGCAGTTTGTACAAGATTGGACCGAACCGGATTTTCTTGGAGCTCTCCTGGCTGGCAAACTCGAAGTCCTTTACGAACTGCCTTGCCTCGGAAGAGGGTGAGGTCAGTTGGTTGGTCGAGTAGCCCATCAGGAAGTCCGTCGAGGAATCCATCGTCATGTCGAGTAGTAATTCCTGGATATCGAACGCCGAACCGTCTTTGGGGATAGCAGCCAGGAAGTTCCTGATGTGTCTATCGAAGCATTGGAGATCAGCGACCTGGTCTCTCACGAACGCAGGCTTGATCATCGCTCGGGCGTGCTGCCATGCTGCACCGTTCGTGGAGAAGATGCTGTCGGGTCCCAACACAGGGAGCGCACCAAGGAGTCTAGGACCAGCAATAGGCCAGTCGTCGAAGTTGGTGGCTAAGATGGCCTTGATGTTCTCAACGTCGTCAGTCATGAGCAGCCAGCTGCCCAGAGTTTTGCTCCAGTAAGTCGAGCCGCATTTTGTGAAGCGACGGAAGTACCAGTCGAGGAGAGTGTGGTCCTTGAAATTGCGTAGTCCTTCAAAGAAAGAGTCTAGACCAAGGATCGGGTCTTTATGGGGGTAAACTGGGGCTTTGCCGCATCCAAGAGCTCGAGCTCTGGCTTCGAAGCGATACCTGTTGATGAGGGACAAGTTCAACTTGGCAGCAGCTGCTGCAAGCCCGAGGAAGAGGACATAGGACGAGACCGTTACTCGACTGCTTTCAACAATGAGTGAATCGTAGGCTCTGAAAAGACCCCAGACGGACAGTGGCACACTGAGTGCCGCCGCGGCGATGTACTCCATGCTCTTCGACTATTTTATTCTTGTGCTATTATTTGAACTCAGCTCAGGATGTCATGACTCAGCAATGGAAGGAACGATGTCATTAGATAAAAGGCTTGTGATCTATCCGACCTCTTATAATGATTCAAGCTTTTCTCAACGTCAAATAGTACCGAGCCCGTGGCGTCCCACCTTGCCAGCTACCCCCGGATCATCACATCTGGACCTTCCATTATCTTCACCAGTAGATGCACAAGAAACGGCGTGTATGATGTATCCCACATTCAGCTCCGTCCAGCGTTACGTTCTGAAAGAACCTTGCATATGCGATGTAAGTGGCCAGACCCAACAGCTGCCAACCACCTCTCGATTACAAAATCTAAACTGCACAATCTGTTTACAGCACCCCCAGTGTCAGCAGCGATCAGTTGGTGTGATGCATTGGAAAAGCCGTGCCTATCCAATCGGGGAGGGGGTCGGATACATGGGTGGCATCTGATGCTGGTGACATCACAGTTTAGCGCCAGCGCAGTGGCCTCGGTCAAACCAGGTAGCCGGGCCGGGCCCAGTGCATTTCCTTTTGCCCCAGCACACCCAACACTGGGTCCATGACCATCATGCATAGCCAACAGTTAAAATCATCACATTGGTGCTGATGAACACATTCAGCAGGCTGCTAAGCAATACTGCGGAACTTACGCAATACAATTCTCACTCCCTCCTCTTTCGTATTTCAACACCATATGTGCATGCACTCTCTGGATCCCTCACCAAGTTCTCCTTCTTGACCCCCAATGGGACAGAGAAATGGGGAACTGAATTCCCTGCAGTTCTGTTTTCCGACCTGCAATCGGGTTGTTGAATACGGCTTATCGCTTGATTGTCTGCATTTATGTTGCTGGCTATCGTCAGCCGTCTCAACCGGGTCCAGAAGCTCACCCGATTAGGAGGGTTGGCTGCACAGTCAGGCCTCCTGATGATGACGGTCTCGGAATCGCACCAGTCATCACTGGATTCCTCTATTGATTTGGCGCCCGAGGTCGGTAGAAGCTGATCAAAGCTGTTTGACTTTCCACCCGCCAGAACAGAACGCAAGGGCTTGAATGAGACACGTTCCTCGATCAAAACATAGAGGCACCCGGCCACCAGCCCTATAACGGCTAGTGCTGTCAGGGCATATGCCGCAGCTTTGCCGGCGGCAGGGATGGGTTGAGATGCTTTTACATTGGAGACAGCATCAATATCACCAGCCCTTGAGTCTCCCATACTGGTACCCCCGGAATTTCGAGTCACGGGAGGGGCTGCTTGGTCGATGAGGTTTGCAAGGACGACCTCCATTGCTGCCATTTGCTGGCCGACGCCAGTTATGTTATCGTGAACACCCGATTCAGTCCATTTTAGTCCGCACATCCGGCCATTTTCTCCTCCAGTACAAGTCGATACTGCTGCTATGGCTGATGACTCGAGCAGTGGCTTGATGATGTCGTATGTCCAAGGGGCCCATTTGGTTGTTGCTGCCATCGCACGGGTTAGATATGCCTTGAAGCTTTGCTGATCTATGTCACACAAATCCACGGGCTCGCAGGCGACTTCGCTCATGATGGTCCTGTCCTCGCCCCGGAAGAAGACACGAGTGCCTAGCAATAATCCCTGAGTGCGCTCGCGCCAGATCTCTCTGGCAAGTCCCGTGCTGTAATTGTACATTGCTGCTGCTCCCAGAAGAAAGGCCCCCGCGTTGTAGGTCCATTGGTAAGGGATGATGTCAGAGCAGTTGTCAAGATGTAATCCGTCGAAGATGTGATAGGTGTCTGGGTCCAGCAACTTTATGGATACCATCCATGACCAGGTTCGCTCGGCCCATTTTGCATATGTCTCGTTTCCGGTGTAAAGAGCGAGGCGAGCAGCGATGTTGAAGAAGCAAGCTTGTGAGATTGAATTCTTGTAGGTATAGCCACTGTTCCAGGTAAAGATCTGCCATCGAAGCCCTCCTCCACAACCTTGAGCATCCTAACGAGCGGCCTGGGAGTTGAAGACTGCTTGGGCGAGTGCAAGCCATTGTGGCTTGTCTGGTGGCGGGTCCTTGAACTTGTATTCCGCAGCGGATAGCACGGCCATGCCCCAGAATCCTTGATCATCGTTTCCTTCTGTCAAGGTCTGGTTTGGCGGCATGTAGTCGTTGTTCGGGCCGACTTGGAAAAGTAAGCCTTCTTCAACAATGTCGTTCCACCTTGTGTCACCTGTGTAATACCTTCAGCACTGTCAGTGTTATTGTCAAGTTGTGCAATCTCCCACCAGTTACCAGTGGGTAAGGTCAGAGCGATCGACATATACATACCAGTAATCAATAAGGGAGCCCATCAGAGCACCGCTTTCCCACCCTATGTTGTTTCATGGATGTTAGTCGACTTTGGAAGTCCAGTAAGGGGGCAGAACAGGACAAGTTCTTACAGTAGTATGGATCAGGAAGAAGACCTGGAACCTCTCCAGGAAGGTTTCCTGTATAGAAGGTCATCATGTCTTCAGCGATGCTTCGTGCGACATCCTTGATTGATTCTAGAGGATACGATTGTATTAGTACTTTTCATAGCACGGAGCGTCCTAAAATCTTTTCGTGCGAAAGCATCTTATCCTCTACCTTTTGAGCCCAAATCGAGCTCATATCCGCCTGTGAGCTGGGCAGCAGCCAGTCCAGCTGCTACCAGCGACCTTCCCAAAGTTTGCATGGCGGCGCTTGTTGAGGAATAGAACTAAACCATAGGGAACTCCTCCTGTTTGATGTCAGACTTGTGATCTATCCCAAGATATGAGCGGTCAGAGCTAACGCAGATTCTTACTATTAGATACTTTTTTGGTAATGAACAGGTACTATTAGTTGAAGAGCAGATGAAATGCAGCTGGCATCTTGGGGACATTGGATCCTAGAGAAGAGTTGCAGGCTAAAGAACGGGGGACTGGGACTCTTCTACAACCCAAGTCATCTCTTCAAACTTCAAGTTTGATATTCATAGACACATTCCAATCGAAAATGGAGCCATTGGAGTCACGTGCAGGTGCATTCTGTATTGTGAGACTTGAGGAAAGAGCTCCCAAGTTCCATTGGCGCTTTGTCCGCTGGCCGTCGGAGTGTCATGCATGAAGTCGAACCCAAGTTGTCTTTCCTCTCCCTAAATTCCAACTTGTCCTACAGCCATAGGCCATTCGCAAACATACAATTGCACCACAAGGGATTATATTAAGGCCCTTCAGTCAGGCAGACGCCTTTGTTGTGCTATAGCGTTCCTTCAGGTAGCCAGCATAGCCCTACTCTTACTCTCTGGATGGTCTGGACCTTGCGGCTCCGTTATTTGCATGGTGTAATTTTGCGTGAGCAGACATCGCAGTGTTTTCGTAATTCGAAGGAACGAGTCTTACAAATTCTCAGCTTCAAACATTGGATTTGTACCCTAAATACAACTGATGCATGTTGCCTTCCCGCGAAATCGGAACCTTGTTGACTTTGTTGACTTGAGCTCAGAGCTCTCATAAGCTCGTCTCTCCAGTGTGGAGGATCCTTAACACTGGGAACGTTGGAGACCCCGCGCTTTGTCTCCGCCCACGCCCCAAAGGATGGGTGAAGTGGAGTCCACCTCGATGTCGTGGCGCGATCCGTAATGTTACATCGGCCGTGCACGGAAAGATACGATAAGTACATCACACTCATCCGAAATTCACCAATGAAATCACGTGGCAATTGTAAATTACCCCTCGCTTACGATGAACTGATGAACTGACAACGAAGACAGCCTGACCTCAACCTTGAATTGGGGATCCCTGCCCACCCGAGATCGCCCCTGGCCAGACCACTCGGTCCCCTTGTCCTTCCCCCATTCAACAACAACGAAGAGTTCAGCAACAGCGACGACAACACAATCGCTCAAACGCTGCCACCACCATTGGCGACGTTGCCCATGATGGCCACGCCGGTCATCATCGACCCCACAAAACCAGGGAGATACCCTATAATCCTCAGCGATGCTTTGCTGGGGAAGCCATCCAAGGAAACATACACTGCCGTCAGATGTAAGTTAGCACATCACCTGATCCAGGTCGTGGTGCTTCGACTCCCTCTGGCCCAGGATGTTTTGCAACCCAGCACTGCATCTGCCTGCAATTTATCACTCTGTCGACACCAATTGACGTTTCCTAAACCGCAGACAACTATCGGCCTACATTATCGTCGGAGACTGCCCCCAATGCAGCGCGCATCAAGCAATCCGGTCGCGGCGACTCCTACAACCTTGGGTTCGACGATCACGGCAACAAATACCAATACAATGGCGTCCGAACCACAGGTGACGGCAACTACATCCTCATCTTTGACCCAACGCGGCAAGCCTTTGTGCTGCACCGGGTTGACTCGACCTTCCACATGAACGTTACGCGCACACCAACAGAGAGCAACGTCGAAGCTCTGCGAAAACAATTTCCACAGCTTGAAGTCAAGAGCGGCAATGAGGTCAAGCAACAGAAGGGCAAGGGCGCAGCGCGAGCCGGCACCAACAAGGCTTCCTCTGCTAAAGCCAAGGCTGGCGCAGCCGCAGCCGATGAGGCGAAGTCCAAGGAAGCTGAGAAGACTAAGCCTGTGACATTGACCTTTCCAGACCTCAATGCCTCGCCTAGGTCACAACCAGCAACACAAGAACAGCCAGAGAAAACAGAACCCCCACCTCCTCCGAGGCGCAGGGCTGTGTCACCCATTGAGTCTGAGGAAGAGGACGACGATGACGATGGAGGACTCACGGTCGAATATCCTGATGGTGATCCATCTCGCTATGTAACACCAAGCTACCCCATTGCGATAACGAGACGCTTCTCCGAATTTGCCCGGGATCATGGGAATGAGGAGGAACAGGAGTCCAACAATAGTTACGATCGCGGGGGATATATCATGTACGGTGGATACGATGCCGATGAAGCAGGATACGAAGAGGAAGAGGAAGAGGAAGAGGAAGAAGAGGTACGGCCACCGCCGCCACCACCAAAGCCTCAGAGTCCGGAGGTGCCCCCCGCGACAGAACCGGAACGCTATACCTTCGACGATGGGGATGAAGACGGGGAAGGAGAAGAAGATCCGGACTTTGGTGATCTGGAAGCCGATCTGGAGAGAGAATTCAATAAAGTCCAAGCTGAAGTGGACGAAAGCGATGTCAGCGAAGAGGAGTAAAAGGGTTGATGACTGCATATGGTTTGCTTTTATCCTTCTGCTTAACGATAATTCATGGGCAAGCGATTTCGGCGTAGTGGGATATCAGGAATTGGACGGTGTTATTTGGGTTTTTGGGTTGGTCCACTAGGTTTCTATCACTGGAGCATAAGGAGTTCGTCAGAACGCGAGGGATTGCTGCGAAGACCATTTTTCATGATAACAGAGACTCATTCACCACATGGAGATATTCGCACACTAATTTCAAGGTCCTTTAAGTTCCCGTCAAGAATCTCGATGAGCTCTTTATCCTCCCTAAACATTAACATTTCTTAATCTAATATGACGGGGTTGTCCTTTGTCCCCTTGCCCAAGTTATTCCAACTCCTGTCCCAAACAATCTGTATCTCATCGTCTTCGCCACCAAGCGTATCGGAATCACTTTCGTAGTCACCGTCCGAATTGTCATCATTATCAATATTTCCAGGCCAGTATAGCCAGTGATTCCCCAGGATGGGATCTGGGCGGGCATCGGGATCAAAACCGTCCTGTTTCAAGAGGAAAGAAACGAGATGCTCATAAAGCAGCTTGACAACCCGTGAGGGAAAGGCATTGCCGATCTGTTTCTTGATGTAGCTGCCGCGGAACTGGTGGTCGGGGAAGAAGCCTTGAAGAAGCGCGTACTCGAGGAGTGTGAAGTTTCGCCGACCACTCCAGTGGTAGTTTTGGCCACCGTTGCAGGTGATGGTCCGCGCGAGCTGTGTTGGATCCCATGCAGGGCGCGGTTGAGCGAGCTCGACTTCTCTTGGTCGGTGAAGTGGATGGTGTCTGTATTGAGCCATGTTGCCGACGACTGACCACGGGGTGTTCCATGGCTTCAGACCTCCAGTCCCGTTCTTGCTATGTGTTGGTGGCGGGATGGACGGTAACTTGTCGCCGGGGCCGGCGCCAATCATGATGAGCCTTTTGCGCAGCTGCGGAATCCCGTAGTTTGCCAAAGGCACAACCTTCCATCGGACTGAGTAGTCGAAACAGGTGAACCCAAGGATGAACGCGTTGAAGTAAGCTGTGAAATTGGGGCTCAAAATACCAAAGGTCTGTTCGACTGTGAACAGACGCGGGCGAAGCTTCTTGATCAGGTGCTCGCAGGAGTAGAGCACGGCAATATTGTCGTCGTCGTTTTTGCCGGCTATGGTGTGAGCCGGCGACCAGAACTGGCAGGGGGGCGAGAGATGTAGGATGTCGATATCATACTGGAGATTTTCGTTGTTGATGAAAGCATTGACGTCCATATGGTGAATGTTCACGCGGTCGCCAAAGTTGGCGTCCAGCGTGCTCGCCGCGGGCCTCCAGTGGTCCAGAGCAAATAGCAGTTGAACCCCAGCGAGCTCGATTCCGCGAGAGGCACCTCCCGCGCCAGCGAATATATCGCCCGCGGTGTATCGCTGTCCGGAAGCAAGAACGGGTCGGTGACCGTCTTTCAGGTCCACGTCACCGTCGATATCGACGACCAGCGGCTGGGGAGCACCGTGCTTCGATGAGCCGCCGGGGACCTTGCCTCCTCGCCAGCGATTCAGGAGCGCTTCGTCACGGATTCTGAAGTCTGGATCCGCCTCATCCTCGGAGAGTCTGATCAACGCCCATTCGCAGGGCTTGTCGTTTGCTGGATTGATTTGAATCTCAAACCTGTATCTGCAAACTAACCGAGAATTCGCAGCTACCCACTCGTGGCCGCGCAACTTGTAATCCCGGCCGCTGAATCGGTGTTCCGGGAACGGTGTATTGGTGATAATTAATTCTCGCTTACGGAGAACCGCGCCCGTTGGGATCTCCCGTAGAGCCCGTTCCTCCCACGGCCGTTCATCAAAACTGGAGGATTCAACAACAAGCGCAACCTCATTTAGTTTGCACGGAAGGACGCCATTGAGGTGCTTGGTCCGGGTAAAAGCCCAACCTCGGATGATTAGGCCTTGGTTATCTGGTAGAATGATCTGCTGAACGCGAAAGAACTGAATTTGATGGTCACCCAGAGGCTCCGCGATTTCGAGAGCCATTCCGGGTTGGATAATCGTTCCGTTATCCAGCCGCCATTCCTTAAGAAAAACGCCCTCATCTCGGACATTTAAGGCGTCCGGCCCCGGTGCTGGTAGCTCAGTTTCAGTGGTAAGGTCGATTACCTCGCCGATTCCGTCAGCTAGGATGTCTTCGATCGCCACCTCCAGTTCAATCGTATCATCATCATCAATTGAAATGGGGAAGTCGTGGGAGACGCCCGCGATTCTGGCGATCTCCTGCCCTCTTCGGAGTGCCTCATCGATTTCCCTTCTTATCTGAGCATTGATCAAAATCTCTTCCTCATCGTCGATGATGAAGGGTTCTCGCTCCGTTCCAGCCATTGTGTTGCGTCTGTTCTGAACAAATATCAAGATTACAAACTGGAGACAACCTGCGAAATATTGTTAGCTTTACGATGGCTTTGGTGAAGATTTGAGAACAACGTCGGAGTTTAATCCCGATGCCATACCTCGTCGGGAATAGACGACTGTCGCTTTTTCTCAGAATCTTCAAGAGTTTTAAAGAAGCCGATGGTGACGGGTGAGTTGCAAGGTTTGCCGTGGGCAGAAAAGCTGCGAACAATCAAACTCAGATATCTGGGGATCTGAATTGACGCAATGACGGAGACAGGATGGGTGTATGATACTGTACGAAGCATCAAGAAATGATCAAGCGGACAAGCAAATCGAATGCCTGACAAGAAAATGGCGAAAACTCGGAATATCGACCTCTCAGCAATTTAACACCAGAATGTGGTCAAAAAGGAGTGAAAGATGGAACCATGGGCTTGTCATTTTCCTGAGCTGTCTGGAGAAACAAATAGCCAACCGAGAAAAGAACGAAAGAAAGGGAAGCGCTGTGAGGAAGGAAAAAGGGTTACAGTAATACAATTTTTAACATGATAGTGGGTAAGGCCCTGAATAGAATGTTTCTCCTTGCTTTGGATACAAAGTATGTCCCCAAACAGAGGCCGAAGAACCCGCCGAGAAGAGCGGCCATTCAAGCCATTCGAATTATTTGTTCAACAACCGAAAGAGTTCATTGCGAAACATCTGCGCAGTACTTGAGCCATCGCTTTTTATTCATGGCCCATTGTTATCAATATTAAAGATAAGAGTTCTTGCGAAGCGCTCTTTGCCTATTAAGGTTCAGATTAATGAATATGAAAGGAAGCATCTTTGCGGATCCGAAAGATCTTCAATCGCGAAACTTCTTCTCTTTCATGGCAATATCAAAGAAACATTTAACCACTGCTCAGTCATCACTATACAAAACTGCTGCTCCTTAATAGATAGGAGTAATGAGATCTCACCCTTGTTCTTCCTTCATAAATATCACTGCTGGTTCATGATGTCAGGTTCAGGGGTTGGGTTCAGCTGGATGTAAACAAATTTCCTAAGTGGGAACGCTACCGGGACAACAAGGGTTAGGATAGGAAATGCTATCGGAGAGATCGTGGGTTCCGATCCGAACTCCACACGAGGTCCTACAGGATTCTTTGGAGCGATTCTGGAACTCCGTCGACAAATTTTTGACAAATTTTCTTCCTTGTGTCGTACAAGTTGTTTTTACTTCCATCATCGGTAGGCATTGCTGTCACAGGGCAATATCGGCGGAGCTGATATCCTTGGTAAGTAGTGGACTTTCCTTGACTTGCACAGTTAACCTTTTCCCTATTATGATGACTTTTCTTTTTGACAAAACCTTGACTTCCGAGATTTCTGTGAGGAGAAAACTTTGCCTGATGCCACACCAAACTCTTCATCGATTTGAGGATCTGTTGCTTTTCGTATGTTTGGCTAACAGATATTGAATTAGGTTGATGGCATCAAAATCTGTCGATAAGTTGGGCGAACGGCAAGCGATCTCTAACTCTCGATCAGCATTACATGTCCTGCTCACATTGTTCCTTCAGTCACCTTCATCCTCTCTTGTATTGGTATTCCATTGTATTGGGCATTTTGAACCCCACGATTAAAAGTAATAGGCATTATGATAGAACAGCTCCATCACTGAGTAGCAATGAAAGTGAACTATCCCTCTGTAACGGGGCTCTGGGGGAACCAGAGAGCCGTGCCCGATCACTCAGAGCTTAG
>JAAFKN010000278.1:0-15983 GCA_011800035.1 Thermochaetoides dissita | reverse complement strand
CGGGCGTTCGGAGACATTTAGATCATGAACTCGGAGCGCAAGAAAAGGGGAGGGGACTTTCTATTCACTCCCAGGGCCGTATCATTGAAGTAACCAACTCGCCTATCGTCTCAACATCTGATATCATCACAATCCATTCGCTAGGGTAAGAAAATGGCTTCATGAAACAACATCATGCTAAGTCTCACGAGTCACCCTTCCAACACTATGCAAGTCATCCGAAAGACCAAGCAAACGAATCTTTTTTGACCAGGATGCCCCCATGTCTGTCCTTTGCCAACGCCAGAGTCATGATCATGATACCAGCTGTCGCTGTACAGCTAAAACTGCATCCAAAAAGCAAGTAAACATCCACCCATCGTCACGTTCACATGAGACAGAGCCAAAGACAAGTCGCACGCCACGATACAGCATACCACACGTCATACAAGAGAAGTCGAGCAGCCTTCCAAATCAAGCAGATAACTTGCAAAACTCATCATCAAAACGACAGACGATAACCCACCACCCTAGCAAGCTGCGCATCCCCTTTACTCCAATCCCCTAAAGCGCCTATTGAACTCCTCAACAGCAACAGCAACCATGCGATACAAAAATGTCCTCCCACTCTCCTGTGCAACAGGGATAAACGGCCCATTGGTCCCTCCCCTGAGCGTCAAGCTCAATCCCGTCCTCTCCTTTGCAATCGTCTGCACATCCTTGAGCGGGACATCCCACTCCGTCTGCAGCCTTCTGAACCTGATAAGCAAGATGCGCGCATACGTAACCATCACCACCATATCCTCTGTCGGCAACTCTAGGTGACCGATGTACGCCTCGTCGAAGTACTTCCCGTTGTCGACCTGCTTGAGCCAGCTCTGGCCAAGGGCTTCGCGCTGGCTGTAGGGCCGGACGATCCCGTCGGCAGCGATATGTCTGGGCAAACGCACGCGATCCAGTTCGGATGCCTCTGACGAGGAGAACACTGTCGTGGTATTCCTCACGCCCTCGGAGATGTTGCTCGCGAAGTCGAGCACGCCAATTGCAGGCTTGGTTGCGAGTCCGACAACGCCCTTGCCAATGCCCTTGAAGAAACCGAGTGCGCCTTCCTGTTCGGCGCCCTCGAGAGGCTTGCGTGCCAAGCCGCCCACGCCGGAGGCAACAGACGAGATGAGCGAGTTCGCGCCGGCCGTGACGCCGAAGAGTGCGTGCTTGGGCCTGTTGCGGGCACGAGTGATGCGCCGGCGGTCCTGGAATTGCTTGTCCATGGTGGCAGCGGCAAGGCCCTTGGCAAAGGAGCCCGTGACTTTGGAGAAGGAGTCGGTGAAACCATAGACGGATTTCTTGAAGAAGGATCCTGCGCCGCGGGCCAGGCCCAAGCCGAAATCCTCGGGACGATCGGACATGATCAGCCCTTGGTAAGGCTCGTAGAAGATGTCGGCAAAGCCGGAGCTGATGTTGTTGAAGAGGCCGACCGGGTTGCCCAGGAAGTCGGCGCTGCCCAGGATCTTGTGGATCTGGTACAGGGCCTCCTGCGAATAGTGGTTTGAGATGTTCTGGATTAGCACCGGGATGGACACGCGGACATTCTCTAGCATGAGGGCGTTGAACCGAACGGGGGCATCATTGATGTTGCCGATGGCCATAGTCATGACGTTGAAGAAGAACATGACCGGGTTGCGCGACGAAGTCTTGTCCTCGACATTGACCCTCTCTGTGCGCACGAATGACAAGTCGAGCTGCATTGGCTGGATATTGAGCACCTCAAAGTAGATGTCGCGTCCGGCCTGCTGCTGCTTGGGCTGTGGGACATCCACGCTGTCATCGCACAGCTTGTCTTCTTCCTGAGTGGACTCCCATGACGCGCCGGGGATCTTGGAGAACTCCAGCACCGCATAGATGAAGTCCTCGTCGAGCTCAACCGTCATCTCCTGCAGCAGTATCGTGGCATACTTGATGTACTCGACACCATACGACTGGTCCTTCACCCGAGTCACCATGGCATGCAGCGATGGGTGCGCGTCGATCTCTTGTGCGCGTTTCGGCACCACACTGGGATACAGGATCATGGGGAAGATGCCGCCGTAGAGCTGGTTGTCAATTTGGATCCACTTGACTGCCAGGCTGAACGTTTGGTAGAGAGCCGAATCACTGTACCGCAGCTGCACGTCGCGTAGCGTGATGTACGCCAGCTCTTTGAGCTGCGTGTTGATGATCGAGACACCGATACCCGACAGCCGCAGTGTGGCCCGGAATGTCGTGCCCGTATCGAACTCCTTCGCCTCGAAGCCCTCGCGGCTGCTGATCGACCCGGCGTTCGACCGCTGGCGGTACAGGCTTTTCGATTGCCGGTAGTTGGACAGGATCAGAGTTTGCGTGGGCCCGTCCGCCGTGACGTTGATGTCGATTGTCTTGCCCTCGCCATTCGGCAGCGCGAGCTTCATGGGCATCAGGTTGCCAATCTCCTGCAGCTTGACATGCCGCTCCTTGTTGTACGCACAGATGCAGATCTCCTTGTGCTTCGCGGCCGGGAAGTCCCAGGCATACGGCATGATACTGCGCGGGGGCAGACGGTACCGGACAGGACGCCAACCGGAGCGGTCCTCGGACGCATCTTCCTCGATCGTCGGGTTCACCTGGTAGAAAGTGAACTCGGTATCACTTTCGTTGCGCATTGAGAACGGCCAGTTACGTTGTTCCATGGTAAGATTGAGGAAAATGGTCGCATCCTCCATCAGGATCTCCACGCGGATCAGCCGCTGCCGCTGCCCAGCGCGAGCAATTTTCAGATGCGTGATCCCCAGATCCGAGATGTTGAATGGAGCCGTCCACTGGTTGTCCACGCCCGGGTAACACAGGCAGAGTTGCTTTACAGCACCACGCTGCAACCAGTGCAACGGGCGGTGGGCGCCGTGCTTGAGTGGTATCCAAATGGACGAGCTAGGCTCGCGGATGTTGATATCTTCCCCGAGTTTGTTGTGAATCACATATCTTGGCGCCAGCGTGATAACCTTGACCATCTTGTACTTGCCCTGGCCAGAGTCGACTGTGATACCAAGATGAATCTCGGCGTTACGGTTAGCAGTTTGGAGCACGACCTCGGTGGTGCTGCCGATGGCGTCGAAACTCTGCGGTTTGCTCCATTCTGAGTCGCCGGCCTTCAGTAAGGCACGATTCCGATGGTCATCGTCGTGGAACGAGAACATGAGGGGTCTGGCCTTTTTCTGGCCATCGCCACCCACGTCGATGAGTGTCTGCCCAGCGGCAGCGCGTGCTGACTGCATGAAGCCCTTGGACCGGACGCTGACATCCAGGCCCGTCTTGTTGAGGATCACATACGGGCTGTAGACCGTGACCTTGAACGACCCACCCCCATCTGGAATGCGGAAGTAGTGCAGCCGCAGATTCAGGGGCATGCCTGCGTCGTCCTTAACCACGAGGTGGCTGTCCTTCTTGAAGTCATCGGCATTACCGGTGTTGATGACAACAAACTCGCTTGCCTGGAACGGCGTGTCTTGCATCTCGATGCCGAGCAGGAATGTGTGGGACAGGTCGACCATGTGGACGGGGATCGAGCCGCCCTTGCGAAGGAAGTTATTCCACTCTTGCTTGTTGACCCTGTCGTAGATCTTGTACTTGAAGTCGTACGGCAGCAGGTTCTCAATCGTGAGCGGAGCCGTAAGCTTCAGGCGCATGTAGGGGTAATTTCTGATCACTTGGGTTAGTCGTCTCCTTGCCACCCTCTTTTGAACTGCAGACGACCTACCTTGTCAGAGGATTTGCTTGATCCCACCTGGCATGTAGCCTGAAGTAGAACACTTCCCCTCCATACTGCTCGCTCTTGCACACGAGCGTCTTCGTCGGGCGCTTCAGTAAATCCCTCCACCACAGGGTATCACTGCTCCAGCCATACTTAAAGCCAGGATCCGGCCTGACCAACAAGCTTTTGAAGTACGCCGCACCGACCGGCGCAGGCTTGCTCTCGCCGGGATTGATCCGCTCGATCTTCAGCAGATGGCCTTCATGGGCGTCGTAGACACCGAGCTCGACCACTATGCCGGTATCGTTCTCCACGAGCAGCGGGCTCCTCAACGTCACGTACTTGATGTTGTCCTTGCCGAGCTTGATTTCCACCAGCAGCTTGTGCAGGACCTGCTGCGCCTTAGGCTTCAGACCGAACAGGAACTCGCCCTCACGCGTCAAGCGGATGCTCTTGACCTCTTGGAAGCCGCTGCCGACGAGCTGCACCGAGATGCTGTTGGCCGTGCTGCTTTCAGTCATCAAGCTTTCACGCATCTTCTCCCACTCTTCGAAGCTCCAGGGCGCTTCCTGACCGTCCTCAAGCCGGAGCGTCATCGTCGGTAGCTGCTGCTCAGTCGCCGGGCTAGCGCCAGGGATCTGCCGTTTCGTGGAGATAATCACGTCGAACCCTGTGTAGTTCCTGATCCTGTATGGTGCCTCGACACCTCTTGGCTTGGTGAGGACATCCTGCTCCTTGGAGAAGAAGGCAAATGACTGCGACAGCAGGGCGATCGTCGCGGCTGTGACAGTCACGTCGAACGTCTTCTTGGACGTCACGTCCACAGACAACACGCCCGTCTTGGCCTCCCTGGTGATACCAAAGCCCACCTGCCACGGCTCAATCAGCGGCTCCCAAGCTGACTTGGCGAAGTTGTAGACGTTCATGTACATATCAAATGCCGTCTCAGCCTTTAGGTTTGACGACCAATTTTCGGCGTGGACAGTGAAGGTCTTGACGCTCATGTCGATAATAGGCAGCTCGTGGACGTCGCCGAGCAGCACCATACGCGTGCCCTCGACAGTCAAAATGAGCTCCTCGAAGCGCCGGGGCTGCTTGGCGACCTCCTGCATCACCAGCGTCGTCGTCTTTCCTGAGTGACTTGCGGCACTTTGGCTTGCGTGCCTTGTCCTAGTAGCCAGCGTCGATGTGCCCTTGCCGCTCGCGGTACGATGCTTCAAGCCTGCAGCCCTAAGCTGTTGAGCCTTCCGTTCGGCTGCGGTTTTACTGGCAGTCTCCGAGGGTGTATAGCCAGAGAGTTCGGACGCCTTGGCAATGGTCTGCATGACGAGGAGGATATCACGGAGCGACAGCCTCAAGATCAGAGGCTCGATGTCGGCATGGACTTGTGTGATATTCGGCTTTGACATGTCCACGGCGATTTTGACTGAGAAATCGTCAATGATCCTCAACCTTGAGTCGTCAAAGCGGTCCATCCTGCACAAGAACATGCCACACTCGGATATTTGGAAAGTAAGCGAATGCTGTTGCGACAGGATGACTTGTTTCGTGCCAAGAACCATGGCCTCCGAGCTGGAGCTGAGTGGATTGGCGATAAGGATAACTTGAGCATCAACAATGTTGACTCTGAATGCGATGCTTGTAGTGGCTTGCTCTGGGGCTGCCAGTACGGGCTGCTGCTGTTGGCTACCAACGGGCACAAGCTGCTGTCCGGAGCCAGCACTACTCTCCGAATGCCGATCAGAGCTCCCAACGCGCACACTATCCGCATCACTAGTCTCCTCTGGAGTCTCGATCGGGCTCTTCTCTGGGGTAGGCTCCTCGGGGAGGGTAGTTCCGATGGTGATGAACTTCTGGATCGCGAACAGGTAATCGAGGGCAAAGATAAATCGCGGACTGTCAATCGCAACCATCGCAATGATATTCTTGTCCTTCCCCCCGGCCATGGTGATGCTGGCCATGAGCTGATCCACGTTCGAGTTCCCGCTCGTCATTATGCGGCGGAACTTGTTCGTCTCGCGATGGCGTGTGTCGTAGATCGTGAAAGCCTGGATCACGAACTCGGCCTCGAGGCTGCCATTGGAGTCCATTCTGGTCTTCAACCGGCTGGAGTTGAGGCTGAACCTCGACAAGCTTGCGGCCTCCAAGTCGCCGACCGGGTCATCCTCCTCGGCATTGATCAGCTCCAGGCCGATGGTGTTGACCGTGAACACCAGATCGAGCTTCGTCCACGCCTCGCCATGGGTACCAAGCTCTGGTGCCATGTCAATTACTTTCTCTTCGCTGGCGCCGCTGTAGCTGGGCATGGTCCTAGCACGCTCCAGCGTAGCGATGTCGACATCACGTTCTGCATCAGCCGTGTGCTGCTCTACGTCGGCCGCAAACACAGCCGGGACGGACTGCGAGATCGCCAGCAGAGCGTTGAGCTGATAGGGAGTAATCCGAAGATTAAAGTCGCTCATGCTGCCCTCGATTTCCAGGTCAGGCCTCTTGACACCCTCCTTGTGCTCGGCATAGGTGATCGTGAACCCCAGATCGACGTGGTCAATCAGCTCCAGCACCTCGTTGCGTCCCCCGCTGTAATGGAAATGCGACGTGAGCCTAATATTCCGAATACCTGTGGTAAGCTTCATCGCCACGTCAGCCTTCTCCGAGTCGTCCAGTGGGACGAACGCATTCTGAGCGTAGATCTCGCCGAGGAACGCGGTGATGACATCGCGTTTCGGCTTCGGAGACATGATGACCCTGGGGAAGACGACGATGGGGGTCTTGACCACGATATCGAATTTGATCCGGCTTTGACTCTGCTGCAGTTGCTGAGCCTGGTTAGCAGCGGCCATCCGCGCAGCGTTGTAGATGGCCTGCATCTTGCCGAACTTGACAAGGAAGTCAACAATCTTGCGGAATGGTTCCTCGATGAAGTTGACCTTGACCGAACCGGCACGCAGATAGATCGACGAGTCATATCCGGGATTCTTCTCCGGCTTGTCTGGGTCAAGGTACTCATATCGGAAGTCAGCCAGCTCGTTGCCCTGGATAGTGACGAGCTGTCTCAGGCTAGAGTCTTCCGAGACACCAAGGTTGACATCGTCGACCAGGCTGAGGTCACCCAACTTGGCTGATACACGCATGTACCTCCCAAGCATGTAGACTCCAACGTCGGCGTGATTGAAGGAGAGGGTCGCAAGCCGGATGCCGTCATTGTTTAGGATCATGCGGATACTTTTGAGATCAACCTTCACCCGAATAGGACCACTCTCAAGAGGCGGCGGCTGAACGATGATGTTGGTCTCAGACTCTTGGTCTGTGACAGCCATGTGAGTAGCTGCAGGGGCAGCAGGCTGCGGGTTGCTGAACGTCACCAGGATAAAATCGAGTAAGGTCAGTAGAGTCTTGCGGGTAACGACGAGGTTGATGGTCGAGATCGCAACGTCCACATTCGTCTCAATGCCATCGTAGACACTCATGAACTCAGGCGACTCCTTTTTGACTCTTACAAACTTGACTCTCACGAGGTCACGAGCCTGTTTGCGGTCCTCAATATCACCAGACGAGACGATCGACTTAAACTCGGCCGGCGGATCCTCAACAAAGTCATCCACCGTGACTGAGCCAAGTGATACCATGGCGCTCATGTCATAAGGCCGCAGGTGGTACTCGACACCGAAGTTCTCGGCCACAAGCTCGACCAGCAACTGATCGGCGTGCTTGTCCTCGGGATCGCTGCGGTAGAGGGAGCCTCTGAGCTGATCAACAGTGAACTTGAAGTCGAAGATGCGCTGCTGAATCCTCAACTGCTCATCGACGGACGTATCCTTAGCGTCCTCGAACTTCTCACTATCATTGTCGCTATCGGACTCGTCGAGCACAATCTCCTGCTGTTGCGATACGAATTGCAGGAACTGTGTTGAGGCCTTGCGGAAGCTTGCTCGCCTTGATCGGGTCGACGCATCGCTGGCCAGGCGGGGTCGTGTCGTTGGGCGTGAGCCTGAAGGGACTGACGCGGGCTCGACATCGTAGAGCTTCGGGATAGCAACCTCAATGATGCGCATCAAGTGTTTGTACTTTGAGTCGGATGCATTGACCTGAAGGACGGGAAGATGACCCGAAATCTTGAGCTTAGTCAGATTCGGGGCCTTTGGCAGGATGGACATTGCCACCACAAAGTCAAGATTGATCTGATCCACGATGTGCAGCTGGCGCTTCTCATCCCTTTGGACGAGCTGCTGCTTTGTGATCTCGACTGATGGGCCAATTAAGACCTGCGTAGAGGTAAGTTTGACCAAGAATCGATCATACATCAACTCTTCCAGCCTTCTCAGGTCCTCTTCTGTACAGGGCTTATCTTGCGTTGACTGGACCTGCTTCATGGTTTCTTTGTCGACCAGCTCGCTGTTGACGCTGATGTGACCAGCATCAACAATCAAGCATGTTGAGTTCGGGGTGGTAATGCTTTCGGGTAGAATGATGAGGGGAGCTTGCAGGTCAAGTTTGGCGTTGACCGTCTTGTGCTCCTCCAACGCGAACTGCAGACCGGCTCGAGTCTGCGCACGCAGGCCCTCGACTGTGGCGTTAGCAGTCTCCAGGAGAGCATTGATGGATTCCATATGACGCTCTGGAGGCCGGAAGAAGTCGGCAATGCCGACGACGACATTAGGATTCCAGATGATCTCCAGTGGCTTGAGTTTCATTGTCACGGCAACGTCCCCTTGGCCGTCCAGCGGATGCTGCTCCACCTGAAGCTCAAAGAAGGCCTCCTCGTCAACAGTCAGCTCGAGGTCTGCAATTGAATAACGCTTCTGTCCCTCAGGATTGGGTGCATCTTTGACCCGAACGATCTCTTTGTACAGGCTGTCGGGTGTGGTGTTGTCGTTGACTCGGAAGCCGCCCAAGCTGATGTCAACGAGAAAAGAATCAGGTCTTGTAAGGCCCTTGGCTCGGAAAAGGTCAAAGTGCAGACTGATGAGATTGCGGGCATCGCCATGTGGGTTCTGCCTTAAGGTAAAACTACCAGTACTCAGGGATGTCTCTATCAGCAGCTTGACGCTGTCCCGTGGCACATCAATCTCGGCTGCGAGGGCGGCCTTCTCATCCCACTGAATGACCTCGCATAGCTCCTTGCGCTGTGCTTCCGTAATCCGGGTGTTCTCGTCGTCTTGCTGTTCCTCTTGCTGTGGCTGAACAGGTTTGGAACCCCAGACCCAAGACAGCCAGCCCTGTTGCTGCTGTGGCTGGGGCGGTGGCTTGTTTTTGAGGGCCTCGGCATTCTCTTTCTTGAGCTGGTTACGGGCAAGCGAACGCCAGAACCGCAGATCTTCGTAGCTAAGCTTCCATTCAAGCTTGCCGAGATCCTCTTTTTCTTCAGGGGTAAGCTGTATGTTCTGTTTTGTTTTTTTGAACAGCTCAATGTACCGCCGCCTGTCATCTCTGCGTTCGCGGAAGTACTCCCATGACCAGCGACGGTTGCGCTCATGAATCTTACTCAAGACGGCATTGCCTGCGAAGCGGAACCATGCAAGGGGATCCTCCTTGGGCGTGACTCCTTTGGGCTGGAACTTCTTGTACTCCTGGTGACGAATGAAATAGTGGAAGAGGTCCACCATCATCAGAGCATCCCGGTACTGCTGGTCATCCAACACCACGCCGATCTCATCGAACAGCAGATTTGCCTTGTACTTTGGTACGGTATGACTCCCAGTCTTGTCAATCTTTATCTTTGCCTGGCCTGACACAGGTTTCAGAATGAACTGATGCTCGCTAGCGAGGTCGGCCTCTCCTTTTGCAATCATTTCCCTAAAAAATTTGAGCATCTCGTCATGAGGCATCTGGTCACTATGTTCGTGGGGTTCTCGCCCCGGGCCAATTAATTTGGCATCTGTGTCCCAGTATATGGCCAAAGACTCCAATGTCGCTAACTTGTGTGCTGACTGGATAGAGGTTATAAAAGCGGGCGTCCAGTCCTCATCCGTGCTCACGGCGCTAAACTCCTCCAAAGTGATACCCAGAGCAAAGGGGTGTCCGGGGGCCGAGATGGCGTCCTCGTAGCGAATGTGGATATTTTTGATGGTGATTTGTAAATTGTCGACGATCTTGGTGACGAGAGCTTGCGCGAAGGTCTGTGTTCGCTTTTGCTCCTCTTCGCTCAGGCCTTCCTGCGATCGTTCTTTCAGCAGTTCAGCCGAGTCAAGCTTCTCCATCTTCAGCCTGTGCCTTCTCCGCGTCTCTTCCTCCTCGTCATATTCCGCCTCCTCTTTGGGAGAGGCCAGGAGAAAGACATCCTCGATATTGATCTTGACTTGCTCGCTGGCAAGCGTCTTCCATGGGATGTGGAGAACGAGGTGGCCGAGGTGGCCCTTTATGACGTTGATGGGCAGTTTGAGCTGGTCGAGAGCCTCACGCTGGAGCTCAAGATTGTCAAGCCGAACCTTTCCGTTCCATACCTCCCATTTCAACTGTTTCGGGTCGAAATTCTTGACGTACATGCCCAGAAATCGGTTTAGCAGCCCTGCTACCAGACCTTCTAACATGGTGACGGTAGGGTGCCGTAACCCAGGCGGGGAATTCGCGGTTAGGGTTTATGTTGCGGTGTTGACGGGCTGCATCTGAGCCGTGAACTAGGTTCTCGAGGTATACCGTGCGGTCGCTGTCAATCGGATGACTGGCACTATAGCTGACCGGCAATGGTCTAGATCATGCCGTGGTGGTCCAAATCTGGATGCACCAGCGTTAGGATGTGGTGATTGAGGAGGGGGCGGGGCAGAAAAGGCAGTGGAATATACAGACCTAGCGGGGGCGACAGAAAGACGAAAACTGGTAGGACGGAGTTGCGAGAAACAGGTTAAATCACGGATTCAGGGAATCAGCAAAATGTAAAAGTTCGGGGTGTTCGTGTCGCAATCGATGCGACTTGGATTTCGCTGTCGACTGCAAGCGGCGGCTGCGCTTGTATCGCAGTCAGATTAACAGACTCTAATATCCCAAGTGAGGTACAGGGAGAAGCTATCAGGACAAAATGGGAACACAATGTCCCTGTCTGGTGCCCCAGACCCGTCTATGTCGCTGGGGTATGGTGCTGATGACGATGACGATGCCGAGTCTGAGGCTGGGCCGTGCGGCGTTGCTGCCCACGGTGCGACATTGCTGCCCACGGTGCGGCATTGCTGCTTGCTTCTGCTGCTTGCTTCCTGCCCGCTCCCGCACACCGAAAACCCGAAGCTCGGGTCGCTTCTCCTTCCAGGCCAGCAGCCACCCAGGGTTCAGCAGCGGAGCCCTTGGTGACAATTACCCACCAATCGAGAGCTTTCAACCAATGAAAGTGTTAGAGCAAACAGAATCCAGCGGGGCCCTTGACGACCCCTGTCTTTTCCCCCGCACCCAGCTCACCGTTGGGCCTCCAAAACTCCAGCCCAAAGAACATAAACAGCAGAATACAAAGAGAATATTGAATACCACCACCAAGTACATTACTTGAAAGATCGCCAACAGTCTGAGAGAAGGTCTCAGTAGTGTGAGAGACGCTACACCGCATGTCCTTCCTGCAGACAGTGCAACATCAACGGAAATGTTCTTGGCTCCGTTGGCGATGGCTTCGCACGGGAGAAGACATTACGTCATAGGAGAGGTTGAAGAACGCGAGCATCCTACGAAACCTGCTGCTTGAGGATTCAACGTCGGCAACAATCCCAACACCCAGTACAATGTAGCGCCAATATTCCTCAAGAGCCGTGGTTAAGCGGGATTTTGATCAACACTCGTAGGTTCAGATGATCACACGCGTTCCAGACGCCTCGACTGCTCTAAGCCCGAGATCAGCTCAAACTGCCCTTCTACTTGCATAGCAAGGCCTTGCACATCTCAGCTGTCCTTGTTCCAAAGGTTCTTCTCCAATGGTATAGGACACCGTCATTACTCCCATACGCCGTGGACGTATCAGGTGTCATGAGGCCAACTTTTTGAGTCAGCCTGCCAGCCAGCTTCAAGCCCTAGGTCACCATGCCTTTGACCATCATCCGGTCCTGGCAAACCCCATGGATTAAAGCCAGAGCAGCCATTGGATGGAAGCAGCTCCCGTACACTCCACTACCCAGGCCTACAACACCTTGGACCCCTCTATGGATGAGTTTAACCAGAAATTGGCATCCTTACGGGTCAGCATCCGGGAGTCAACTAGCCAGCTTTCATGTCTCCCGATGCTCCATGAAGTCTCCCGAACAACCCCCAAGTCCTCCAATCTCTCACAGAAAGATCGACCGAGAATATGAGAGAAAGCTTGCGAATCAAACATTGGAAGTTCGTCCTCATGAGGTGACAACGACATCAAGCGTTCGTCGAGTCTTTGAAGAGCCTCGAGGCTCTCCTGAGGAGGTTGAACCTGTGATGGAAAGTCTTAAAGAAGAACTAGTAAGCACCTAGCAACCAGGAGTAGCCCTTAATCCTAGCAGCCAGCTAAGATCCGGGTAGGATGTCATTCGAGACACTTTTGCTCTCTCAACAGTGCCCAGAGAAGCCTACTACCTCGGTCTCGCCGGCACCCTCCCCTACCTGTTCACATCTCTCACAACGATGTACCTCTCCTGGGACATTAATCGTCTTGCTGACCTGCCAACGCCACCCACAACCCCGATACTGGATAACAGTCCCCTGCCAGTCGACGTCGCTTCTTCATCTGTAACCTCTTTTCTCAACTCCCTTTTACTGGCCGACACAACAGCAACACAATGGCTACATGTCCTGGAGCCAATTCAAATCGGCTATGGAGCCGTTCTAGTCTCCTTCCTTGGAGCGATCCACTGGGGTTTGGAGTTCGCTGAAGCGCCCCCACGCTCAGTCCCGATTGAAGTAAGGAAACCGTCCGAGCCGAAACGAACAGTCTTCCGCTATGGTGTTGGGGTACTGGCTCCTATCGTTGCCTGGCCGACTGTCTTCATGCCGATTGAGTGGGCGCTCACGTCGCAGTTTGCGGCTTTCACATTCATGTACTGGGCCGATGTTCGTGCGACGGAGAGGGGTTGGGCACCGCCTTGGTATGGGATGTACCGATTTGTCCTGACTGGCGTTGTGGGGGTGGCCATCTTTGTCAGTCTTGTTGGCAGAGCCAAGGCTGGAGAAGGAAGAACGAGGCTGAGTATGGGAGAACTGAGGCAAAGGATGAGTGGTGGGGGAACCCATGGAGGGAAGAGAAAGGTTGAAGGGGAAATGGCAAAGGAAATTAGTCGGCAAGAAGAGAGGGAGAGGGAGAGGAAGAGAGAAGAACAGAAGCACAAAGGTGCTCCATCAGAGCAGGAGAAAAAAGCTAAGAAGGAGGAAGAGAGGCCGGAGAAAGAGGAAGCAAAGGAGAGAAGAGAGAAGAGGAGGGAGGAGCACCATGAAGAGCATGCCGGGAAGCAGAGCAAGATGGATTTGCCATCGTCAGAGCAGGATTGATAGCGAATAGATGACTCTCGAAAACTCTTCAACGAACTACGTACCTACTCAATTACAAATTTCTCCCACTCGCTTTTATCGCATGGCATGCATGGTTCAATCAAAAACCATCTAAAGCGCCTAGGTGCCTAGAAACTCTGGCAGGTGCGAACCATAGGTGCACCACCACTCAGGAAATTACTACAATGCTTCCCCCATGCCTCCAAGCAGTTCCCGCCAACCTAAGCTGTTCGCACGGAACTACTCGAAGACAGCCAAAGACAGCCAAGGACTTCATGGCTGATATTTATCAATGGAGCAAGTCCTCGGCTTCTTTCACCCACAATTCTCCGTGATGAAACTGTGAGCACGACATTCCAAACTCCCCTACAAGCAGCCTAAGATATTTGATATTCTTGTACTATCCTAGATCGCATTCATTACAATACTGTCAGCCCTATCAGAATGTCCCAGCCTCCAGCCTCCACATCGACAATTCCTGGCACGAACTATCCTGTCCGCTTCACCGTCCGACAAGCCGGCTCCAAAGGCCTACAGATCATCAATCATAACAACTCAGAACCTGTTCATCACATCTCGTATCACAAAGCAGGATGGAGGAACAAACACCAACGCATCATTCTGTACTCGGGATCAAATCCACCGGTGGAAAGCTACCCATTAGTTTCTGTCCTTAAAGACCTCAGCCTCGAGGCCAAACTCCAGTTCAGATCTTCGCATCACAAGATTCAGCTCCATAATCCTCCATCAGGCGACAGGCCAGGCGAGAATGGAAATATAAGAACCATGATGAACATGACCTACAGCCGATCAGGCTGGATTTTCTCCGAGCTCACCTACCGCTTCTTCCTTCCAAGTCCTGCCAATGTTGACAAACTAGACACTTGCACGTATGAATGGCGCCGTCCGACGCATCAACTCACAGAAATCCACGCCCTTCGCAAAACCTCCCTTCAGATATTAAAGACTGGAGACTCTCGCCCTACCGAGAGCAGCCTGCTACCGCCACAAGGATATATCCTCGTCCGAACCAACGTCAATCACGAGCCCCTGGAGACCCAGAACCCACGTCTGGGCTGGACGTCAAAAGGCGAAGAGATTGTTGCGTCGTGGTCGAGACCTAATTGGGGCGTGAGCAAGACGAAGTTTCACTTCCAGTTCTGGGGGCCGGCCGCCGAAGGGCGGATGAGTGCTGAGTTCTATGATGTGGCTGTTGCTACGGCGGCTGCTATCTGGTTTGACGAGCACAAGAATGGGCAGAAAAATTGAAAGATGAGTGCAGGTCAGGATGTTTGGTAGACATCCGGGGTCTCAAATGATGGTTCTTCGGTCTTTTTCCTTCAATATCCTCCTCAATCAGACTGATCCTGCTTCGGGCGCTCAACTCCGACTCTTTGGGCTCGCATCATTTGGTGACCTCTGACCATCAGGGGTAAGGATCTCTGAATAGTTAGGGAGTTTCCAAGTCTTCTCCTAATGTCGGGATGTTGTCGATCGGAGTCTTCTTGATGAAGCGGGCCATGGCATGGAACAAGCCAATTTGCCATACCTTCTTGGGCAAGAAAAGTCTCATGAACTTCTTGGCGGTTCAGGCTTTGAACCTCCGTCACCAAAGGACGCAGTTGACTTTCATATCCTTCCAGTGCCTCGGGCAGAATCGTGTCACTCCATGGATTCTCTTCCCACTTGCCCTCAGCCATAACCTTCTTTCATGCCTTTGCGATCTCTCCTCCCAGGATATACGCCCCAACAAAGGCTAACGTCGTACCCATGGCTGTGGCAGGAGTCGGGCAGTAGCCGGCATCTCCTACCAAAACAGCACGCTCGGCCCAACTCTATTTCTTCATCTTCACCTGTGCCAGGTCATACACTCACCAATCGTCTGCTTCAGTCGAGTTGGACAAACCATCCAAGTATCGCGCAACCTGCCGTGACTCATTCCTATCAGGCTCGAACAGCTTTGCCCAAGCTTCCTTCTGTTGCTGCACGGTTCCGCTTTTGTGTGCTTCTCTTAGCTCGGGATGATCACCAACGACAGCGAAGATGACCCATAAATACTCCAGTCTCTCGTGCCGCGTCATGACCAATCTCGTGCATGGGAAACGTACCATGTAAACTCTTTTGAACGCCATTGCCATGCCCACAACATCAAAAACATTATCCTTATCCTCACCAGAAACCCTCATCCATCCTCTGACCTTCGACCCAACTCCATCAGCCCCAATCACAAGGTCATATGTTTCTGAGTTGACCAAATTCTGCTTAAGCCACACCTTCAACCCCTTCTCCGGCTCCAGAGGATGCCCTTCACACCACATGGCGACGAACTCCTTCCCAAACTGATACTTTACCCCCTCCCGATCCTTCGTCAAGTCATACAATACGTTGACCAAATCCTTCCTCACAACCTCCCATTTCGCAGAAAACGCTTTACTCTCATCCTTCTTCGTCTCCCCTCCCTTCTTCTTCTCTATTCCACCCGCGGCAAAGAACGCTATCTTCTTCCCCTTCCGGTTAAAAACTAGCACACCCGGCTCATGGACTGCACAGGCACGAACCCGCTCGTCTATGCCCATGGGCTGCATGACTTTGATGCCTGGGCCGCGGATGCCGATTCGTTGGCCGGCATCCCGCAGGGTCAATTCAATTCAATTCAATTCCATTTTTCGACCGGGTTCACCCTTGAGGGTGCTAAGTCGTGCCCACGGCGCCGGCGGGCACGTAGGGGGGAACGGGGGGGCCGCAAGGTCGGGAGAGCCTGCCACGAAGCGGCGTCCCAAGCTTGCCCCCAGAGCTCGATCTGGGAGGCCCTGGCCTTGAA
>JAAFKN010000277.1:0-16002 GCA_011800035.1 Thermochaetoides dissita | reverse complement strand
CATGGGTGCGATGGACCTCGGACAGACGCAGGTCGGCGATGGTTGGCACTCTCGGGAGCCAATCACGGCGAGGCGATGGACCTTGGGGATGTGTAGGGCTGGAGGTCTTGATGCCCCTCCATGCCCCGAGATCTGCCCGCAGTGTCCCCATCGAGCCCTGCCTCCATGCAGACGCTCGGCAAGGGACGTTGCAGTCTCGTGAGACTCCAAATTCAGAGCACATATAACAGCCTGGATGCTCTAGATAGAGTGCACATGTTCGGCAACAGGTTTGGAGGAAAGCCATGTCAAAGGGTCCTTTCTGTTCGGCTCTCCGTCAATTAAGAGTGAGCCATGCTCAATGTGGATCCATGCTGTGTCATGAAAGCTCTCTTGAGTCTTAAAAAAACTTAAGTCATCATGCTGCCTCAGGGAGAAGATGTCATTGTTGCTGAGTGTGCTCCGCGGCGTCCAGATGGGCAGGCCCAGAGCCACAGAACGAATGACAACAGCCCCGCGGTGCGAGGTACGTACCTTCCGTGATGGCATGCCTGGTGAGCCCCAGGTCTCATACCTGTCCTGCCTGTCGAGGTTCCGGAAGCTCTCCTCGGGCCCTGGCAAGCTGGAATTTGCCATTTTTGGGTTGTGGCGCTCGGGCCATCGCGTTACCTTGTTACTTCGCTGTGTCGATCTAGAGGGGATTTTTCGCCAAATCACGTTGGCGGCTGGCGACAGGCCCCACTTCTTCGCGCGGTCGCTCCAAATCAATCCCGCCCAAATCAGCAAGACGCCTCCTGCCAGTCGCGTCCAGTACAAAAAGGGCCCAGTCCCCTCGCCGATTCCAATTCTTCCCATCAACCAACTTTTCCTCTCGCAACATCCACGCCCGTCCCAGGCCCCAAATCCATCGAGACTTTTCAAGTCGCATCACTTTTCTGCATCATCAACTTCGACTTTTCAGATATCAAAAATGGCGCCCAAGGCTGATGCTCAGAAGAAGCCCGCCTCCAAGGCCCCGGCTAGCACTGCTTCCAAGGCCCCCTCTGAGAAGAAGGATGCCGGCAAGAAGACCGCCGCCTCTGGCGAGAAGAAGAAGCGGACCAAGGCCCGCAAGGAGACCTATTCCTCCTACATTTACAAGGGTAAGTTTGGCACATCCGGGACGTCTCTTACACAACATGCGGAGGTGTAGCGCAATGCCAGCACGCCCTCGCCACCCAATATCTACCTCGAAGCTTCGAGACATTTTTTGCTGATCCAAGTCCAGTCCTGAAGCAGGTCCACCCTGATACTGGTATCTCCAACCGGGCGATGTCTATCCTCAACTCCTTCGTCAACGGTTAGTTACATAACTCCCATGCCTCTTTAGCACACTTGGACACTTTTGCTGACTTTTGCCAAGACATTTTCGAACGCGTTGCTACTGAGGCTTCCAAGCTCGCCGCCTACAACAAGAAGTCCACCATCTCTTCCCGCGAGATCCAGACCGCTGTCCGCCTCATCCTCCCTGGTGAGCTGGCCAAGCACGCCGTCTCGGAAGGTACCAAGGCCGTCACCAAGTACTCTTCTAGCACGAAATAAGCGACTTGATTCTTTCTTTTTGTTCTTTTCTCTTAGGGTACCGGGATTGCTTGGCATTTGGGAGTCATGACGAGGCTGGTCAAGGTACAGCGCGCCTTGGGGGTCTCTTAATGCAATGCGTTACGGATGGTCTGCTTTTATGGGGACTCTGTTTTTTTCTCAGGGTTTTATGGGGTTTGCGGTTGTACAATAACATACCTTGATATCAGGGTTTTCGGGCGAAATGAATCGTGCATGTGATCACACTTTGGGTTCTCTGAAACTATAATTTCTTTATGTTTGGGTCAGCGATGTGGTGACAGAATGTGGCACGTCTGCACACGTGTCTGCCCAGGGTTTTGGTTGGACCCTTGCCGAGACGCGAAGCTAGCGCGGCCAAGTGCCGTTTTCTCCAAGCATCTTTTACACTAAAACTCTAACATTTAGGCTGTTGAGTTCTGCGCTCGTGGCGTCAAAAATAGCATGTCCAGAGTTCTCTCACCAGAAAATCGTTATCCCAAGCCTGCCTTCGAGCGTTTGACGACTTGAGCGACGGGCTCCAGGATGCCCTTGTTGTCTGCCGCACCCAACGCCATGCCTTTGGTCCAGCCCATTTTTTCCAACATTGCACGCCCCTTGTTATCCTGCCCAAGCTCTGGAACTGAAGCTCCTACAATCTCCCCATCGCGCAAAATAAGCGCTTTGTAGCTGCTCCGAGCTTTGCTCTCACCAGCAGCATTGGATGACTTGGAAGGCTTCTGGCCCCGAATATCGACGCGGTGGAAGTACTTGCGGTGGATGCGCATAGCTGCCTTATTGACATGGCTGGTTGCCTCTTCGATCTTTGTCGATGCGTATCGGACGGTGCGCTTGGTCCTGTAAAACACGGGGCGCCTCTGATCACCCGATCCGGTCGATTTGGATGTGATATTGAACTTGTTCGCAAGCTCGTGGAGGATCTTGCGAGCGTGTTTGTCAAGAGGAGGGAATTCGAGGCTGGAGGTCATGAAATCAGTATGCAGAAGCAATGTTGTTGCAGATGAACAGTATTTGCTTACCGTTCTGCTGAGCTGAGAAGGAAAGAAACCAGCTCAATTTTCATGTCATCCAATTTCATACCATGAGGATACTTGACGCGCAGATCGTTCGAATCTGCGTTTTTCCCCAACAAACCCTGGCTGCGAAGTGCCTCACGGGCCATTTTGCGTTCCTTTTTGCGCTCCCTATCGCGCTGCCACGCAGCTCGGAGGGCAGCCTCGACTTCGGAATCGGAAACGTTGAAGTTGGGTGGCTGCTTGCTACGCCGCTTGCGAGGATGTTGGAGGTAGGGAGCACCCCATTCCCCAATCTCCAGGTTATCAAGTGCGTCGGCGACCTGACTGGCAGAGGGAAGATTTGTGCGCTGTTTTGGCTGTTTCCTTTTGTTCTTCTTTGCGGCTGCGGAGCTGTTGAACAAGAGCAACTTATCACTTCCCATCCCAAGCTCTTCCTGCTTAGCAAGAAGCTGGGCGAGCGTTTCATCATCCATATCCTCAGCCATACCCTCGTCTTCCTCGCTTTCTCTCTCCTCTTCGTTCAACATGTCGGCGGTTTCGGCGTCACTGGTACCACTAGATCCCGACACCTCCGAGCCGCTATCCTCTCCCAGAGAGTCTCCAGCCTGGAAAAGTACAAAGTCGTCCTCCCTACCAAAATTGACCGAATCGTGTTCACCTCCCAGGTCTCTGTAGTCAGAGAGAGCCTGCAACTGTTGGGAAAGGAAATTCTCTTCGCCATTTGCGGCCATATTTTCGATGTAGTCTGCCAGGATTGCATCTTCTTCGGAATCTGCCTCCACAGGGGGAGGGGGACGGCTGCTTCGTCTTCCCTTTGACTGCCGTTTGCGGGACTTCCCAAAGGCCGGTGTATCGTTTTGAGAAGTCCTGTTGTGAGAGCCCACTACGAGCGCTTCAGTCTTTCTTGCATTTGAGGACTTTTGTTCCGCAAATGGTTTGCTATCCTGAGATGACTTCTGGAGGGTAGAGAACTTGGGTGTAGAGGACTGATCAGCCCGTTTACCAGTCCCCTTAGCGGCCGCCAACCGACCTTTAAATAAAATGACTTCCTCGCTCGAGTCGGAGCCATACGATGCTCTCGGAGAAGCAGGTTTTGGTGACGTCTGCTTTCTCTTTTCCGCTGGAGGAGACTTTGGGGGTGGAGCCTGGGTCAACTTTTCCAACATGGACTCGTCTCCTTCGAGGTCAAAAACAAAAAGCCCGTCATTGGGCTGGGCTTCTTTATCGGCCTCTATAGCATCCTTGGCTGTTGTGATCTCTGTGACTCCAGACTTTTCGACTTGTTCAACCTCTTCAGCTGCTGAGGAGCCATCGTCGACTGCTCTCACAGACTTGGGGACAACAGCACTTTGGTTGAGTTTTGGTTGTTCGATGACGCGGATAGTTGTCTCGACAGTAGTCTCAACAGTGACAAGGCTGAGTACTTCAGTTTCGGGGGTTGCTGCGTTAGGACACGCGGACGCATCAATGTCCCCATTGGTTTCCGGATTATCATCCACAGATTCGGTCACTTCTCCGGACTCAGGCGGTTCCAGCACCTTCAGTTCTTTGAATGGCTCGATGAAGCCAGCACTGACAAAGGCAATGGGTTTATGCCTAAGCTTGGCGTCTCCTTCCAACCATGCCCACTCTGACCTATGGGAGGCTGTGTTCCTAGCCTCGTCTCTCATTGAAAAGCCTAATAAAGTCAGAATGAAAAGTTTCATGAACAAGATGGGTAGCCATGGTTCTCAGTTGGCTCATACCATGTGATGCATGCTCCTTGGAGGGAGGTAGTGTAGGAGTGAATGACTGAGGCCTGAAGGGCCGGGATGATGAGGGCCGACCGCGGCCACGACTGGCCCCCGGAGGCACCCATCTCCCTCTCTTTGGCGGCATGTCTAGGCAGTCAGTCCGGCACGCAAAACCCAGACTGATAAAACCAAATGCTAAACTAAGTCGATGCAAGCTCCATATACGGAAGTTACAGATGCCGGTACGGTCGCATTCAAAGACCACAGCTCGGAAGCTTGTCAGTCCAAGCCAGAATGGTGTTTCTAGCCCTTTACAACTTGCTTTTCCGGTGTTGAATGGTTATGTGATGTGGTCGGCAGGGATGGGAAAGTCTCTGTTGGATAAAACATGGACGTTTTGTTTGGCCACTGAAGTCCCTTGCCCATGCCAGGAGGCAACTGCTGTCGGGTTAGGGTTGTCGCCCATTCCTCAACCTTATCTTACGTCATGCTACGTACTTACGTGGAGATAGATATCTTACAGTAATCTTTCCTGCCTGTCCCTGCACCATCTATAATGTCCTGTTGACTAATTGCTGTAGATATGCGAGCTCAACCGACTGCACAACTCTAAGGGGAATCTTTAAAATGGTGACCAAGCAGGCACAAGGCTCTCTAACACGACGGCGTGCAACCTGTGTCCAAGTGAGTTGTTTTAAAACAAGACGCTTACGAGGAACACTTTCGCTGTCGGTGACTTCCATGCCTGATCCCCATACGGTAAGGCTGGCTGGCTGATCAACGCGGAGATGTGGGGCCAGCAACCCAGATGACACCGGCGCAGCGCGAGCACAGGCACGTTCTCAACGCATCTTCTTGCTGCCATCGCCATCGCTACTTCCCCTGTAGCTTCGTCCAAGCAACTCCTTCAAGCTTCGCGACTCACACACAAACTCCATTGCGCAAGTTTCCTGTGCTCCGGCGCTCTGCCTGATCAAAAGCCCAAGAACACACTGAAGAAAAAAAAAAGCCGACCGCTCATTCAACGGCCATTACGTCAGCGTTTGGCCTGCTTGCACGGGGCCAACAGTCAACGGTAAACAAGGCAGAAGAGGTCCGCTCAATCCCCTCCTGCTGTTTGCCCACGCGACCAGCGTTGAGGCATCGTGACGGGAAATACATATATAGTCTTTTAGACTTTCTGTTTGCTCACAAGTCAATATTCTGAATCGCGGCCAGCAGCCTGTAGAGACAACTAAGAGCGTTAACAACACCAATGTCGGCAGGCTCTTGGCAGTCGGCTGTTTCGAGCACATCACCAAAGCTGGCGAGCGCAATGGAGGTCGCCATGGCCGCCGGCGCCGAAGTTAGCCGCGTGAGCCGACGCATCTTGCAAAAGATATGGGATCCGGAGCCCGTCAATGACAGTAATCAGCCTGTGTGGTGTCTGGGTCGCTCCTACACAGCAAACAACAAGTTCTCGACAAAAGCACCGTCGCAGTCCCATTCCTCTTGCTCGTCCGTAACATCGTTGTCGATCCTATCCAGCACCCCTCCTGCCGACACCACCGTATCCACGTCTTCGGTGCCAGCTCCTACTGCTGCCCCCGGCACCAACAGCAGCCGTTCGCAGCAGCAAATTCCCGAGACCCCGCCGGATTCAAGTGCGAGTAGTGTAGACTCGGCGCTTGCCTATGGGGACGCAGATGGTACTAACGATGGCGGCTGGCCGCCGGCCTTCCTGGATGACTTCGAGTCGCGGATATGGATGACGTACCGGACGGGTTTCGAGCTGATCCCGCGCTCGACAGATCCGCGGGCCACGTCGGCGCTGTCGTTCAGCATGCGTCTAAAGACATCCTTCGGGGCGGACCAGGCGGGCTTCTCTTCCGACACTGGTTGGGGGTGCATGATCCGATCTGGACAGAGCCTCCTGGCTAACGCATTGTTGATCTCGCGTTTGGGTCGTGGTAGGTTGCTACTGACGTTTTCGAGACGTTAATCTTGTAGCTAACGTCGTAACCATTTTGCAGACTGGAGAAGAGGTCAAGACCCGAAAGCCGAGCGTGAGATTCTCTCGCTGTTCGCTGACGACCCAAGGGCCCCCTATTCCTTACATAACTTTGTCAAGCACGGGGCGGAGGCGTGTGGTAAGTTCCCCGGGGAGTGGTTTGGGCCGTCGGCGACAGCACGGTGCATCCAGTAAGTCCATGGCCTAGCTTTAGTTCACGGTCTCAGAGGACGTTTGTTAATGTTCCCGCAGGGCCTTAGCCAACAAGCATGAGAGTGAACTGCGGGTATATTCTACCGGTGATCTACCCGATGTGTACGAGGACAGCTTTATGGCCATTGCCAACCCTGACGGCCAGCATTTCCATCCGACCCTTGTCTTGGTATGCACGAGATTGGGAATTGATAAAATCAACAAGGTCTATGAACAGGCCTTGATTTCTACCCTCCAGATGGAGCAGTCCATCGGCATTGCAGGGTGAGCCTCCCCAATATTTCGGTCTTCCTAGCCCTGTTGGCTAACATCACTTCCAGTGGCCGTCCTTCTCAATCTCACTACTTCGTTGGCGTTCAGGGCCAGTGGCTGTTTTATCTCGATCCTCATCACCCCAGACCCATGCTTCCGTATCGTGAAAACCCTGAAGACTACAACCAAGAAGAGGTAGATTCATGTCATACTCGACGCCTGCGACATCTTCATGTCGAAGACCTGGATCCTAGCATGTTGATCGGCTTCCTGATTAAGGATGAAGACGACTGGGATACGTGGAAGAGCGCAGTGAAGCATGTTCAGGGTAAGGCCATCATTACTGTTTCTCCACACGATCCCGCGCTGGGCGGCACCGGGTCTGGTCGGGCTGAAGCCATCGATGAGGTGGAGACTTTGAGCGATGACGACGACGACGATGATGATACCGTGCTCCAGGCATGAATTATCTTTTCTAGAATCCGGTATACATATCGGCTAAGATATGTATGCATCGATGTCGGCCGGGTGAGCTTGCTCTATGCTTTGATGAGCTGCACTTCCCCGCTCTTCGGCATGGCCGACACCAGAGGCACAAGGCCTTTTTGTATGAGAGACAGTGTGGGTCTCGGGGTTGAGCAGACCGCAGTTCAGTCTGCATATAGGGGACTGGTTCAGCGCCGTTTCTTCTTGTTGCTGCCACTTCCCTTGTTTATGTTGGGGACGTAGGTGGCGTGATCCAGTTCCTTAACATGCTGGAAGAGTTTATTTCGTGACTCAAACGTAGCGTTGCAGACAGCGCATTTGTGCTGCTAATGTGTATGGGGGATGTCAGACCTTTTGACTTTATACGGGTTCGCGTGTACATAGGGACATGGATTGTATGGACGTAATGCGCATGGCGACTTACATTTGCAGCCTGGGCCTCAGCTGCCTGGCGAGCGGCTTTTTTCTCTCGTTTCAACTTGGCCTTGCCGATTTTCTTTGCACCATCTGGTTTAGCATTGCTGTCATCTTCCAGCGTAAGGTCTTCGAGGCTGGCAGTTGTGGTGTCGACAACTTCGGCCATGTTTTCCTTTGGGGTTTTGCCTTTCTTACTGCCCCCCAAAATTCGTTCTTCGACCTTCGACCTGGGGGCGTACTCGTCATCTTCTTCACTGGATGAGACTTCGGGTTTCCCTTCCTCCTCCTTTTGGTCTAGTCGTGAAGGGATGTGCTTGGTATCTTCCACGGTAGTCTGAGGAGGCACATTAGGCACTTCGGGGATGCCCTCCTCTTCATCCTCAGGTTCGGGAGGAGCAGACCACGAAGGAGATAGGTCTTGAAGGTCAAAGTTCTTGTCCTCTTTCCTCATTTGCCTCTTGAGCTGCTGTACCGCTTTGATGTGCTTCTTGCTTTTTTCATGAGCCTCAAACTGCTTTTCGCTTTTGAATGTCTTGTTACACACAACACATTCGATCTCCTCGACTTCCTCCTCTTCCTCTGAAAGCGAGAAGCCGCCCTCGTTCTCATCAACTTCCCTGGATTGAACCCATTCAGGCATGACAAACTCAGCCAACTTTTCTTGGTTCGCTGCCCGTTGCCGTGCTGCTTGGGCTGCTACAGAGTTCCGCAGAAGCTGTTGTCTTTCGGCCTCAGACTGCTTATTAGGCTTATATCGCGGGTCCCTCTTTTTGACAAAGGCGACCAAGGACAGGACAGCGTCATTGAACTCCCGGATCCCCTCCTCGCGAAACTTTTTATTCTCTTTCTCCATCAAGCGGCGAACACGGCGGTCAGGGGCATCCGAGAGACGGTACTTATCCCTCCAGCTGAACGACTTGCGGGTTGAAAAGCTGGACCATACATTGTAGAATGGCTTTGCAACGGTCTCATAATCGTCGGTAGACTTGCCGAAAGGGGGGTACAGCACTGGCTCAGTGCCGTTGTATTCAGACGCCGCCGTTTCTTCTGCCGCAAGCTGGTCGAAGAACTCGTTGAGGATGCCGAAAAAGCCCCGTGGGCTATCATCCATCGGTACACTCTTGTTGAAGCGGCTCATCAAATCGAAAATGGCATTTGCGGATGTGTGGCCTCCGGGGGACCTTTCGGTACCTGGCGCGCCAGCGCTGATGTCGTCCTCGCCGCTGAGAATGGCATCGCGATGGGAGTCATACCAAGCTCGCTCCTGCGGATCAGATAGAATCTCGTAGGCAGTCTGCACCTCAGCGAATCGTTTCGTGGCGTTTTCTACATCGTTAAGGTTGCGGTCCGGATGCAGCTCGAGAGCCTTTCGCTTGTATGCTCGCCGGATTCTGAGAGTAGATGGGGTTAGGGACTGATCTAAACAGCGTGGAGCAGTAATGCCAACGGAAGTAGCAAGCAATTGAGCACACGATGCGACTCACTCTTCGTCTGTAGCATTGCGATCAACGCCGAGCAGCTCGTAGTAGCACGTCTTGCGCGGAGTGGCTGTCTGGTTGCTGCCGCTCCGCGGAGTTGACTGTTCGGCTCCCATGGCCGCGATGCCGCACTTGCTTTACGGTGGTTGCAATACAAAGGCGCATATACAGCAATTCGTATCTTGTCTAGTTCACATGCTCAGGGACCTGACTGCTGCATATGGAAGTGCGTGGCGTCTGAGCTGTTGGTCGATCTTTGTCAAAGGTTGACCTATCCCTGGCTCCCCCTTTCGCTCATGGTTCAGCCTCTGGATGTCCTTGGGCGTGGAAAAGTTTTGGCGGAGGAGGGGTTCCTTGCTGGTGGGGCCTTGTATTATACGCAGTATGACGCCATTTGGTAACGCAATCCGTAATAGAGCAGAGGTGACAGCCCACCAACCGTTAGCCTCCAGGGTCTTTTTCTTCAGAAGCATTGACTGCAGGTGATGGAGCTAATCAAGGTACGGTGCGGGTTTGCCACACAGGCCTGAGTTGCATTCCTGGGAAACTGATCACAAGGGGCCATCAGGTGATGGATGGTATGGATGGATGGATGTGACTGGAGTCCGCAGGCGGCCTGATGCCTTTTACCCGCGGTACAGGCTATGCCACGCTTAAGGTGCAGATCTGTATTGCTGTATTGGGATGCAATGCCAGGCAATCCATGTGTGGATGAAAGTTTGGATGAAAAGTGGGAAGGGCTGGCCGCGGTGGGGACTTGGGGCTTGATGGTGAGAACAGTAACCCCATATCATCCAGGCATGTCCATGTCCTGCCTTTTAAGTGTGCGCGCGCCAAAGCCTTTCTTCTCTTACATTAGCGCACCATTCACCCAAGTGCAGAATGAGGAGTGCCTCGCATATCACACAATTCCCTCTTTAAAGCCGCTCCTAAGGCCTTCTCATGACTGCCAGCACACACTAATTGTTCTACTTGGGCGTTTCCGACCCCCCTCCCCCCCACAGCCCCTCGACTCCAGTCATATAGTCTTGGGCCTGGAGGAACACAGACGACTTACATGAATTTGCCCTGCGCCATGCACCGGCACCTCTCCGAAGCACATGAACTAGCTCCCGCCCGGCCGGTGTTCTTGCTGCGATGAAGTTCGGACACGCGTTCCAAGAGGCCCTGGCCAAAGAGCGCTACCCTCAGCACTGGGTTGAGAAGGCCATCCCCTACCGCCAGCTCAAGAAGATTTTGGGAAAAGTTCGTGAGGAGCTTCATAAAAATGGCTACGACCCCGATACTCTCCGCCAACTGCTCGCCGACCACAAAGCCGAGTATCGTCTTGAGCCGGACGACGCTCATCTGCTTCACCCTGAGCTGATTGTGCGCTCCGGAGTTCGTGCTCTTCCAGCCCCAGTAGACACTCAGGAAGAGGTGAAGGAGGACGAGCCTGTGTCCGAGGCGATCCCGCCGGCAGTGGACAGCCTCAATTCCTCTTCTCCCGAGCATTCCCAGGCATCCCGCTCCCTACAGCAGGTCGACGAGAATGGATGGGTCAAGATTCCCATGAACGCGGATGAGAGGTTCTTCAGCCTCTTGTCATCAGACGTCAACGAACTGGATGTGCTGCAGACTCAAGAGCAGCAGTCAATGACCTTGCAGATCCATGACCTAGGGGCAGAGATATCCCAGGTTGCAAAGCCTCGTAAGGGCCTTGTAAATTTCTCCAAATCGGACCTCTACCGTTGGCGTGAAATCTTTGAGATCTATCTTGCCGCCGGAGTCTTCTTTTCGACTAGCGAGCAGCATGGGGGGCTTCGCAACAGCGAGAAGGCCCGACAGCAGCTCATTTGGTTCCAGGAAGAGGTTAACAAGAGACAGCTTCCTCAAAGATTCAAAATTGAATCCAGCGCTATTGCTTACATGCATTTTCTGAATTTGAACGCTACACTCTTGCAAAACCTCCAGTTCCAGGAACTTAACCAGACAGCCGTCACAAAGATCATCAAGAGTAAGTCAAAGAAGGTCGCCCGAGGGGCTTCCTCGGCATCGTTTGTCTGTCAACCGTTCTGACTTCAAGACAGAATTCGACAAGCGCACTTCCCTTGGGGTTAAACAAGTATTCCCAAAGCTCATGTATACGGCGCATTTCATTTCGGAGTCTGTCTCAAAAGATATCTGCGCTCAACTGAGCCGGGAGGTTGTTAACTTGGTTCCACAAGTCGTGGATTACTCATGCACGATCTGTGAGTCTAGACTGCACCATTCCACCCAGCTGACTCCAATTGCTCCGACTGCACGACGTAACGATGGCAAGGAGCGAATCACGACGCCTCTTCACGGGGGGCAGATTACCAAGACATGCACCTACATGAGCACATGCGGCTAACACGATATAGGCATGTCTATTTGCTGGATTCCCGTCCGTCTGGACTGCGATCATGTATTCTGCATCCGCTGCATGATCAAGATGCAGAATCAGAACAAGCGCTTTTGCCCTCTATGTCGTGCTGAAGTGATTCAGCGTGCGAACGAGAGTACGTCTTCATGGGGTGATCTGCGGCTACCATCTCGCATTACTAATGCTTATTTAGATCACATCGATGTCAAGATGGTGCGCTTCCTGGAGCGTTGGTTTCCAAAGGAGACCAAAGAAAAACAAGCATGGAATGAACTGGAACGGCGCAAGGAGTTGCTGGGTGAAGCTCTCGTCCGAGAAGATGCTCCCCCCTGCATCGTCATGTAATCACGTCTGTTCGTGGGAAAGTCCTTTTCATTCTTCACTTATTGCCATTACCAGCCAGCATTCAAGATACCCACTACTTCCAGAGAATACTATAATTGAATACCCCTAATTCTCTTTTGTCAACAGCGTCAGTCTAGGAATCGGTTGTCTCGGCGCCATTGCCGTCACCATGGCTCTCCACACTCTGTTCAGCCACCTCCAGCGCCTCCCTAAACACGGCCACAATGTGGTCCGTCTCCTCAAGGCCAACACTAATGCGGATCAGATCGGGATCAACACCGAACTGCTTAGCCCAGTCCAGCTCTTGGTAGTGCGCTAGTAGCACATAGGGCGAGGTAAGCGTGAAGTTGGTACCCAGACTCGGGCCCTTGGCCGTGTCGATGGCATCGTAAAAGGCAATTGCTTGCCTGCGATCATGGAAGACGACCGAGATCAGACCTCCATACCCGCCATTGGCGACCTTGCAAGCCTCGTAGTTGGCGCGAGATTCGTTGTACTTGGGGTAAAAGAGCGTTTTGATCAGAGGGCTGGCGCGGAAAACATCGCAAATGGCCTCAGCGTTGGCGTTGATACGGTCAATACGTGACACGAAGTCACGGCTGTTGCGCTCCATGAACATGACATCCTCAGGCCAGTACGTGTCCTCGAACTCGGCGCGCGCAAACTGCTTGAGAGCGTTATAGTACCGGCCGTTAGGGTTGAAGACGGTACTGCCGCCCATGACATTGCAGTCGCCCGAAAAGATCTTGGTTAGGCTGCTGACGACAATATCAGCGAACGGCAGCACGTTAATGTTGGCAAAGGTGCCGATGGTCTCGTCGACGACGACGGCGAAGTCATAGCGGTCGGCGAGCTCCCGGATGCGCCGTAGGTTGGGGCAAGTCAGCAGCGGGTTGCCGGGGAACTCGCAGAAGAGGGCGAGGAAGCGCTCGCCGCCCTCGAGCCGCCGCTCGATCTCGTCCAAGTCGGCCTCGGACGCGTGGCCGTAGAAGGCGCAGCCTGGACCGAACTTCTGCAGGATTTTCAGCGTGTCGACGTAGGGGAAGCCGAAGTTGATGCTCTTCATGCTGCCGCGCGCGCCGAGCAGCGCCCGGTGAGAGTTGAAGATGGCGCTCATGCCCGACGGGAACAGGTAGATATCCTCTTCGCGCAAGTTGACCACCCCACGCGTGTTGGCTGCCATCTCACCTTCCGGTGGCGGCGCCGTCGTGAGCTCGTGGTTGCTGCGCAGCGCACCCGCGATGCGCCGCTTGATGGCTGATTTGGCAGGCTCGACGAAAGAGACGTCGAGGTTGCGGCCGAAGCGTTCTTCTAGGAAACGCGAGGATTCCTGGATGTCTGGGGTAGCACCGGCTGTGGTCTCGAGATCCCTATCGGGGCTGAGCCCGGGGGAGGGAGTTGACTTGGGCGTCTGGACGCCGGGAGTCCGCTGGTAGCGCTTGGGGCCCTTACATGGCTTAGGGCTTGCGGGAATAGAGGCAGGCAAGCCGTCGTCGCGGCGAAGCAAACCATCCTTGAAGAGTCCGTGGCAAAATTCGGCTCTGCGACTTGAAACACCGTCGCCAGTGTGCTGCCAGTACTGCTTCACATAAGGAAACGCTTCCTGAGAGCAGATGACCGCCGAGATGTTAGGGGAAAGGGAGACCAGGGCCCTGGCGCTGGGGTTTGACGTGTCCAGAACGAGATGGACAGTGTCTAGGGTGGCAGCAATGGCAGGAGGGGCGAGTGACTTGACAAAGGCCAGACACCTGACAGCGATCCGGCGAGTTGGAAAGAGGAAAGCCTTGTAGCTGGGAGTTCCGAACTTAGCCACGATGTCACTGGCGAAATTCTGGATGCTCTTGTGGATGACGAAGCTAGATAGACGTTAGTAGAAGTGATTGGGGTACAGGGAGGATGGACGTCAACCGCCAAAGGATGAATTAATCACACAAGCAGACTGGAATGACTTGATATCAAGAGGTTCATACCGAGGATAGCCCGTTTGCATGCGGCTGACAACCCAATCTTCGCCCTCCTCATAGCCAATGTTGGACCTCCAGGTTGGCAATGAGACACTCACGGCCTGGATGCATATTGGTTAGCAGAGGTCTCCAAGCTTGTTGAGATGAGGATTCGAACTACTCACGTGAGCCGTATCAGGAGGGATAGCTTCCCCGAGCTCAAAATGGGGCATGATGATAACGAGGTCGTGAGAACATGAAGTTTGATACTAGTACCTATGACTATTTAAAACATTGTAAGGGATCCGACTAATGAGATAGGATGTGTCTGGGGAGCTCAGGCACAAGTAGCGTCGAGTCAGAGACCGGGGAGGGTATGACAGTGTGTTCCCCTTAAAGCTGTGGGATGAACAAGAGGAGATGGGGGAGCTTGGGCTCGCTTCTTGACAAACCTGAAGGGGTGGATCCCAGATACAGGCAGCTGGTGACAAAAAAAGTTCACAACAGTACACAACAGGAAAAAGAGTAGGTATCTCTTAGGTAAAGATAAGTTTGTGAGCAAGTAACAAGAGACGGTAAGGGAGGATGGATTTTAACTGTGATGATGTTTCTGCCATGCACGTTTTCACAACCAGCAGACAGCCACTGTCACATTTGTGTCTAGGCCACAGCCGGTATGAAGCGTGAACAGTGGGTTGATGAAGCGTGAACGGTGGGTTGATGAAGCGTGGCTGCTAAGAAGCAGTTCGACAGGTATGGGTGGGTATGCAGTCATTTTACAACGAATGGGATCTTACAAGGAATGGGATCTTTGAGATCTCGCCGACCATCGGAGGCGAGTGAGACAGACATGGGCATTTCGTGCAAAAAAAAATGGAGTCGGCTTTTCCCTGTCAGTAACTACCGATAGACCCGAAATCCTGCCATCCATTGACTCGCAATGAGCTCCGGGCAGCACGGTACGGCATATATTAAAGTTCCTTTCCGCAGTCAAGTCTCATGAAGCCACGGAAACCATGACGCAAAGTCTGTTTTTGGAGCACAGCTCGCTGGAGAGTGATGATGGGCGAAGGACTCATCCCGCAATGCCAAGCCTGGTCAACCCGTTGATGCTTGAGACACGCCCTGGAAGCAGGCCCCACGTGGAGCGCCGCAGCGTGTCCTCAAATGTGGGGTCAGATCTTCGATGGCGGGGCAGCCGAGGGTGCACAGAAGAGGGGTTCGAGGTGGCATATGACTGAAAGAAGACGATCGCCCGAGATTCGTGTTGATAGGAGGAGTAGTAGTTGCATGTACCCTGAAGGGATTGAGGATCTTAGTCATCCTAAAACTTGATGTTTACAAGTGAGTTTCCCCGATAGACGGAAGTATGCTCCCGGTCTTACAGAGTTGACTTCATCTCAAGGGTTAAACTATGAAGCACCAATGCTGGGTATAGGTCATCATTTTGAAGCAAAACTTATCATCACACACATCACATTCTCCTTGGTGCAACAATGGCCTCACGATTCAACGATCTGTATCGATGACACAACTGCCCACAGCATCAAGCTTGTGTCCCAACAAGACAAAACCAATTATGCACCTCCGACCTTACTGCCTAAATAGACAGGTAAATGCTAAGCAAGACAGACAGCATGTAAAAGGAATATCCACAACAAATGCAAAAACACGGCGGCTAACAAAACATTGCTCAGTACATAATGCTCACCTCCAAAAACGCGGATTGCTCCGCTGATATCCAAGAGTTTTCGTCCGATGTCATACCTTTTGCACACAGTCTCAGTATATCATCACACTTCATGTTCCCCAACATCAGTTGTATTTCATCCCAATCCCAGCACAGCTCTTCCGTGACACCTTTCACCGCCCAACGCAGCTAATGCTGTCATCCGGCACAATGCTGTCATCATCGTTCATCTCCTCCTCACTGCTCTCATACCGTCCCCTCGTCCTCGACTTGCTCCTCCGGTGGCCACTTAACGGCAGCGGCGCATGCCTGCCCGGCATGGGATACCCGGGCACAGGCGCCGGGCCCAGGTGAGGATAGTCCCTTGGAGCAAGGTAATATCCAGCCGCCGGCGGCGGCGGCGGCGGCGGTGGGTAGTAGTCCCTTGTGGCCGGCGGCGGAGCAAGTCGAGGACGAGGGGACGGTATGAGAGCAG
>JAAFKN010000276.1:0-16024 GCA_011800035.1 Thermochaetoides dissita | reverse complement strand
CATCACGTATCTTTCCTCACTAAGCTCTGTGTGATTGAGCACGGCCCTCTGGTTCCCCCAGAGCCCCGTTACAATTACTGAGAATACCTAATTGTTGCCTTTGATTTTTCTCCGACTCCCAATAACCTGAGTGAAAACCACACATCCCACATTGTTGATATGCCCCAGCATCAACAAGCTGATTGGTAGTCCATCTCGCGTTGCTTCGTGCTAACAGATACTTTGACATTACGTTGTCATATCTCGAATGCTCTGTCTGGTATACCTGTTAGCACAACAAAAGCGCTTTTCTCCTTTTATGTGAGATTCAAATCCTACGACAGCATTTCCAACCCATCGCCGCCTCAATCATATATCAATTTCCTGTCAAACATCCAGAGATACTGAGCCCATATTTTAAAAACGAAAATGGCATCGCCGAGTCAGCTTAAGGTCGCAGGGAAGCCGTCAATCGAGAACACTTCCTCCGTCAACAATTCAGAGCTCCGCAAACATCCAACTAGCATCCGTCAACCCAATGCTGAGATATTCATCTGTAGCGAAGGATACGAGGCAGTGCCTGAGAAGGAACAAGGACCTGGGCTGCAAGAATCAGGGTAGATATCAAGGGAAAGACGTCAGGAGAGCGATATCTGCTAGCCATCAGAAGTGACAGAAGGAGTCCAGTTTTGGATGGCTGCGCGGTTGATTTGGATGAAGTCAATTCAAGATTGCAAAAATGGATTGAGCGCGGGCAACCGCGTAAGAGACCTCCTCCACTTATTCTGCCAATTCTGTCGCCTACCCAGCCTCCTCCATGAGCACGCTTTCTTGCAAGTGTTTGAGGAAGAGCATCGCCGATGGCAGGACTTACGGATCTTGCAGATTGACCACCAAGGCTTTTATGATGAGGGAGCAGAGTTTGCTTCCCGTGTTGAATTTTTGCGGGAGCTATATCTGCAACAGGAGAATAAGTCCATGGTAGAAAGCATCGACAAGAATGAGGGGTGGATCCGGGATTATTGGCTGCAGGATCGTCTATGGAAGAAAGAGACTGTAAGAGAAGTCTACGGCGATGGCCCAGAAGTATTTTCGAAATATGTCAAGTGCAGTTAAAGCACGCTTGGCAAGGCATGGGTTCAGCCAACCATTCGAACTACATCCAGATCCGGCAATGCAGGATGCGTTGACAACATAGATTGACTATATCAACGATGAATGCAGGTGGCATGATAGCTATAGGTCCCGCGTTGAGGAGCTCCAGCCGGTCCATTACGAGGTCTGGGAGAAGCTCCTGAAGAGCAATACTCTGGAGCTCTGGGAGATCGAGTGATACTTGTCGGATCCACGAAATGAGTTGGGGACTGCACATCAGCAAGAGAGCGCCGTCGCATGTGTGGATGAGGCCAAGGCCGCTGCCAAGAGGGTCCTGGAGAAGACACAAAATGACCGAACTAACCTAAAGAGAAGTCAGTTGAGCACTAAACAACGTCTGCAGATGCTCAAGGAGGCCTACAACATAAGTAAAGTCGAAGAGGAGATATGGAAAGTGGCGAAGGAGCGCCACGAGCTGGCCAGAAAGCTCAGGAAAGTAGCGCAGGAATATCAGCGCACCTTGGAGCATGCCACGGCGCATAAAATCATTCTTCAGTGGGCCTTCGATCAGATTCCATTAATTGAGGCGGAACTCAAGGGCTCACAAGAACCAGAGGACAAGTCATTCATAAACAGCAGCTAAGAACAAAGCGGACAGACAGCATCGACAGGAGGCCCATTCTCCAACAAGGGCCTTCAATCTTCTGTAACCAGCATCCTAAGAGAGACTATCGAGATAGAGAACAAGACGCTTAAACGCCATCGCGAGAGCGATGAAGACCGGCCGTCAAAGCGCTTGAGGACTCTTAGCGGCAGCCCCGATCCTCAGGACATAATCTCCAAGACGAACGGCCTGCTAGTATTCGACGGGTCTAGCAACAAGACCAACAACAATGCGCCCGAGACCCAAGCAACGGTCGAGGAGCCCCAGGTGGTGCCAAAGCAGCTACCACTTCGTCGCAGCATGCGCATCGCTGCTCGTCAGGCTGCTCTACTGGCCGCAACACAAGCTGTTAGCCCGGCTCATGCTCTTGCTCCACCAAGCGCGAAGAGGACACGACGCCAGCAGGGCAGACAGCAGAAGATCTCGAAGGTTCCGGCCCAACAACCGAAACTAAGGAGCGCTCATCAAGGTAGAACAGAGTGGCAAAGCGCTCTGAAAGCCATGACAGGGCATCTAAGGGGAGGAAGACAACGAAACAAGGTCGGGGACAAGGAGGCTCGAGGAAACTCAGTAGGCGCTGAGGGAAACCGAAGAGGAAAATACCGCTTTGTCTTCGATGATTCTGCAGAGGCAGCAGGAACTGCTTTTGGGCATTCGATCGGCTTGCACGGCTAGACACCGGAACAGACACTTCTCGGGACAGAGTCGATACATATAGAGAACTTAGGGAGAAACTTAGCAAGAACATGGAAAATGGAATTGGGCATTTGTGAAGGCTATGTTAGGAACCTAGTTCACAGGATGTATAAGAGTTTGTGTTGATCCAGCTGAGGTATCACTTGAAGTCTCAAGTAAACGGCAAGAGGCCAAAAGATCATTCCGACGCTATCTTTGTCTCAAGTTGCTTTTGATTCGCTACCCAGGGAGGAGTGTCAACTGCGCCAGACAAGCAGACTCAAAAAATCTACAGACTGTTTGATGTCAGCGCATAGCTCACATTTATGTTCGGTTGAATCGCAAGGAAGAGGAAATGCCAATCAGAAAAGGTGGACTGGTGTAATCATGGGTAAAATTGATCATAGCCATGGAAGTAGTTATAAGTCTCATCACAGGAGGCGATGATGTCGGGTTGTGTGCGGCTTGAGAGAGTACTAACCTGCAGAATATCAAGAAAGATGCAACGCAAGATGACATTTATAACTTTACTTTGGGGCCACGCCAACGCAGTTTTCAAGGACAACAGTGTTGGTAGCAGCCGACAACGGGAGGTGGGAGAACGGCAGCAGGATTCGAAATTGTGTTTCCAGAAAATCTGTGGGATATTTTGTGGGGTGGATCGCTAGCGTCGACAGCTGGCAGAAGCTTGACAGCTGACCAACCGTCGATCTCGGCAGCATGTGAGAGCGCGGAACTGAAGTAGCGCGTCGCGTCGCGGCATGTCGCGTCGCGTAACTTGCTTGGTGCTCTTGGCCTTACATGGCGGCACTCAGGAAACTGGTTTTCCTATTGTCTATACATTCAGGGGTATCAGCCTGAGAAATTACTACTAGCTAACTACTCTCTATGCCTTGTTCGCTTTCACCTTCTTCTTGACAGCATTCACCAAGCTGCTGAGCTCGCTGAGATCGTCGTCCTGCTTCTTGGCTTTCTTCGAACTCCTGTCTTCCTTGCCAACGCCGGGAATGTCTTCAGGAGCAGCCTTGCGTTTCTTCCTGCCCTCTTCCAGCAGCTTCTTCATACCTGTTGTTGCCTTGAACTTAGGGTTGGAAGGATCAATGGCAAACTCATGGCTCTCAAACACCGCCTTGAAGCGAGGATCATCAACATCCATCTTGAAATCCTCCTGCAGACCGCCCCGGTCTTCTTCAGCCTTCTTGCCCTTCTTCTTCTTGCCCTTCTTCTTCTCAGCGCGCATGATCTCCTTCATGTCGAAGTGATCCAGATGTGCTCCATCGCCATTTTCGTCAGCCATAAGCAGCTCGAGCTGTGCCCTTTGAGCTGCATTCTCGGCCTCTTCCCTCTCTTTGGCTGCACGTTTCTTCTGCTTTTCTTGCTTCCGCAGGGCAGATTTAGAGGGCAAGGTGGGCTCGGTGGTAAAGAATGGGTCATCGAAGCCAAGGTCCTCAACGGGCTCCTCGGCCTTCTTCTCTTCGAGAAGTGTCTCAGGATCCACTCCTTGCTTTTTGGCAAGAGCCTTGAGCTTCCTCTTCTCCTTCCGCTCCCTTTCCTTGCGCTTGTACTTTTCGATCGTCGTCTCTTCGACCTCTTCCTTCTTTTGTGGGTTTTCGGAAAGGGCAGGTGTGAATGTGATTTGCATCTCGCCAACGGGACCGTCCATTGACGGCTTAAGCGACTCAATAGGGTCATCAGGGAGACCAAGTGCAGTTCGAAGCTTCCTCCTCGCAAGCTCCTTCTTGCTGAGCTTAGCCTCCTCGCCATCCTTGCCGTCCGCAGAAGGGTTGATGTCCTCGTCGTCACTGTCGGTGTCGCTAGCTAGATATGCCCGGAGATCGTTTTCAGCAATATCCGCTCTGCTGCCAGTAAAAGCTTTCCGAATGGTTTCTTTCCGTGCCAACTCTTCTGGGTGCATATCCCAAGTCAACTTGACCTTGGAATGCTGGAGCGCATCGGTGACGAACTCAATCGGCTTGTATCCTGGAGGCACGTTATCGCACTCATCTCTCGGCTCGTCATCGAAAGTAACATCGTCGGGGATGAACCGGAGGTCAAGGAAGTTGGAGGAGGATAGATATTCCGTGCCGTCAGTAGCTTCGTAAAGCTTATGCGCTGTATCCTTGTCGGAACAAACAACTACTGCGTAGTAATACCGTAGCCGTTCGAGTTGGTAGGCTCGCAGCGCATCGCTGTCAAAGTCTTGGTCGTCACCTTCCTTCAACAGTTCTTTCTTCACTTCCTCATCCGAGTCTTCATCGCTGGACGAACTGGAATCGCTGTCGTAATCAGAATCGCTGGAACTGGAGTCGACTGAAGCTTTGCTCTTCTTGAAGATTTCTTTTGGAGGACCTTCAAGGTCCTCACGCTGCATCCGTTCTTTGCCGAACTCACTTGGATAAATAGAAACCTTTTCTATGCGACCGCCAGGGGGCAAAAAGCTGGTAAACAAAGCCATCAAGTCAACTGACTTGATGTGGTCCCAATCCATGTTGACAACTGCAAAGCGACGTGTTACTTCGCCTTGCTCGACCACTTCCTTGTCTCTCCGCAGCCGAATGCCAGGGCGGGTCTCTTCCTCTTCATCATCTTCTGCGACTTCTGATGAAGACTTGGAGTCTGAGTCGGAAGAATCTGAATCTGACTCCGAAGACGAAAAGCCTCCGTCACGAGCAGGGTCGTACTTCTTGTCCGCCTTGGCAAGCTCGCGACGGACGACGTCGTCATCGTCGACCTCAACATCACTTCCGAGTTTCGGGAGGTCATCCTCGTCCTCGCCTTCGTACAGCCGCTGCAGTGCTTTCTTCTTGCTATCGGACTTCAACTTTCGTCCATAGCGATCAACCTTTGCAGTGGAAACGAAGTCTTCATCTTTCAGGACTTTGGAGAAGCGCGAGTCGAGTTTTGTTTTTAGCTTCTTCTTTGATGGCAATTGGTAGCGAGGATCGGTCTCAAAGTTGGCGAACCGAGGGTCAGTGATGCGCAAAGTCGCGCCATCCTTCTTATCACTCTTGGCCTTTGGTTTTGGCATCATGAATCCTGGCAAGAAGTTGTGTCTGGTTGTCAGCGCAAAGCTGTTACACTTTTTTGTTTGACGAGAACCTCGATGAATCCGGGTTTCAAAATTTCAGCGGGGCGCTTATTCTGCCAGGGTGGTGAGAGATGCATCGATGCCAAGCATCACTCCAATTGGCCCAAATGGTGCCAAGCCGTCAAAGAGGGGCCACCGCTGCTTATCGCAAGACCATGGTGATCTGTACCATCAAGGCCTATCAACGTCACAAGATCCATGATACCTTGGTTTCCAGGCCTTTACTCGCATCAGCCGCTTCCATCGTTTCCATACGCAGTACACAATCCTTCGTGCCCTGTTAACGGACCCATTTAGATACGATCACGAGGGTAGGATTCATCTACCAATTACATCACCCCACCTCTTTCCGCATGCATTCCCATCACACAAAAAGAACTGAGCAGGCGGCCGAGGTCTCTCAAGTTCCAAGCTTCCAGCTGCACTGAGGCCTGACATGCAGATGCTCGCAAAACGCACAGTAACCCACACAACCTTTAATATCCACACAAACATATTGCTTGGAAACTGGTTTCAGAACTGCCTTGGCTCGTTTTGTGTGCCGTGTCATTCAGCTGTTGGCTGCTTCTGCATGGCTTCGTGCGTTGTCACTGCAGATTGACACCTAACATCGCTGCAGGTGGTAATTTCAACTTGTCCTACTTGGCTTCCCACACATTACATATTTGACAGCCATCATCATCAAATAGTGTTGCAGACTGTTGTCGCACAGCCAATGGTAATTTGCAACATAATGTCCAATAGAAGTGGCAGCTTAATGCGACGCAAACGCCATTTGCTAGTCTAGGGCTATGCTATGGCAGGTTGTCATAAATGTCGAGGCATATTGCTCCTCACATGCCCTGTGGTTTGAGTCGTCTTGTTCCCTAAGGCTCCCTCCCCGTCTAAGAGTTAGTCTCTTTTACATCTTAACCATCACCACAATGCGCTTCGTCCACTTTCCAACCATAGCAGCCCTCACTAGGGGCCCTCTCTCAACTGTGTTTGATGCATCAAGGCTCAGCCATGCAAAGCCTGCTGTTGATGTCATTGAAAGCTACATGGCAGTACCTTCTATCAAAGAGTGTAGCAATGTCAACCACCCTTTATTCACAGCGTCTCTTCAATCGGCAGGAGTTGTGCCGAAAATCGGATCGTTAGCCCAAGGAGTCTCGATAGCTGAGTGCGTCATTAGCAGGGTGGTATGGAGCACTCTGTTGCATGGCCTTCCCTGGGAGGTCCTCACAGGTCTGCAGAGGCTGGTTGAGAATCCCGATAATATGGCGGAATTCTCTCTTCCTCTGGAAGACTTCCAGAAAGCATTTAGCACCCACGGTGACGGAGAGGAATCACAAACCACCCTTGAGAAGATCATCCATGCTTTGCAAAATGCTGCAAGAAAGGTACGTGCAGGAAGACATGATACCAGTCCTAGAGTGTCTGTGGCAGGCACGAGTAAGTGTTCATGTCATGTTATACTAATATCTTCTACCAGACATGGGACTTTGCGCAAGAGCACCCTATTATCACTATTGTCATCATTTCTGGAACAGTTGTCTATTTCTGCCCAGTTCCCGTCATGAACACATTTCTTTCTACAGCAGGGTTTACCCAAAACGGAGTGCTTGCAGGCAAGTACGCTCTTATGCATATTTCTGACCTCTTTTACGACCTCATACCAATACCCCATGATCTTTCCTTCTTCCGGTTTTCGTTCCGTGTTGGTTCAGGACCAAAACTAAAACCTTACGTTCAAAATTGATTCAGGCTCTCTTGCTTCAACAATTCAAAGCTGGATTGGCTCCATTCCAGCTGGGAGCGTATTTAGCATTTTGCAGAGCGCAGGGGCTGGGGGGGAAGGCGCAATAATCGTCATCTACGGTTTCAAGTTCGTAGGAGCAGCTAGTTTGCTTTCGGCAGTACTAATGGCTGCAAAAAAGAACTGATAAGTGATCCTGAAGCTGAGGAGGGATTGGGCGGGAAAGGAGATGCGGATCCTTGAAGAGACACGCTGTTGTGGGAAGATATGATCAAAAATCTGGTGTAAGGTCAACAATTGTAGGAGCCAAACTTGTCAATCATCAACTAGACACTGATGCGGGATATTTGAAGCTGTTGGAATCTAACAAGCAGGCGAGAGCGTCAAGCTTTCCTCAACTTCTAATGGATCACTTCGAAGTAACACTCGTTGATACAACGAATCAAGAGAGGGAGTGAAATCTTCATGTTGAACACAATAGCCACCATGCCACATCCTGTCATTACTTCAACCTGTTAGGCATTTGATTGAGCAGCCTTTACTCAATATGAGGAATGACATTGGGATGCATACAGACAAGCCCATTGACATTGAGATCTTGCAGAGTTTAGGTCATCCTACCTTGCATTCACACCCAGGGCTGTCGATGTGTATCACTGATACTTATGTGGCTGCGTGCTGTATGGACCGCATGTCCACACTCCCAAGAATCAACTCAAGGCCTAGCCCAGGGAACCAAGAAAGCCCGGGGCAAAGGATTGTCTAATACCCATTCGTTATTTGATCTTTCAATCAAAGCAGGGAAACTCAAAACGAGGCTTGTGTCCACACGGAACCATACCATAGGCGCTCCCGTCTGCTCTGCATGAAAAAAAGAAGGGGCCAACAGCAGCAATCGTATCAGGATAACGGCCCAACAAAGAGTGATCTGATCAGACCTGCATGTACAAACAGTGAAGGTGGCACTGCAGGCAGATATATCCGCAACCATTCCAGCTGTATATTTTTCGTTCTCCCACCACCTACACTCAGTATCCTTCGTTTCTACTCTGACAGTCTCCATCTAATTCTACTAATTCAACTCTCATCATACTTCTCCAGCCTCAAGATGGTTAGCATCTGCAAAACCGTCACCAGTGTTGTCGGAGTTGCTCATCTAGTAAACGGGCTCTCTGATGGAAGTGGCAATTTTGGATCAATTCGAGCCAAAAGCACATTTTCAGCAGCATGGGATTCGGTTTCAGACATTGCACGAAGAGCAGCGGAAAAGGTATGCAACAGTGGCCAAAGCTCTTTTCTGTTTGTTGCACACGAGATGGCTCCAACCGTTGCTGACACGCTCCACGCTTGATCGGAAGGGCATACAAACTGCCAAAGACCATCCTGTTGCAGCAGAAATGGCAGCTGTGGGAGCAGTTGGATTATGTGCTCCAGGGGTGATTATGGGCCCTCTCCTTCCCTTGGCGGGATTTGGAAAAGGAGGAGTAGCAGCTGGTAAGTAAACAGGAAGGGATGTAGCCATCAAGTCCTTTGCCCACATACCTAATCACCGCGGTAACAGCTCAACTAAGGTGATTCCCTTTCTCCTAGGTTCTGTGGCTGCAAGCGTTCAAAGCACGATTGGCTCTGTTCAGGCCGGGAGCCTGTTTGCGATGTTACAAAGCGCAGGAGCAGGAGGAGCTGGCTGGGGAACTCTCCTTGGCTATACACAGGCGGCTGGTGCTACAATCATGGGCGGCTCAGCAGCGGCTGCCGCGGTGGAGGAAGTTCGCTCCAAAGAAGACAGCAATAAGCCAAATAAGCCAGACAGTGATCTGTAGTTTGTCGCCTTCATACCCAATAGTAGTAGTCTGATGCATCACGTTGTTTCCTTTCTCCACTTCAACTTCATCAATCTCCAAACGTTTCCAAACAGTCCCCTATGTCACATGGCTGCAAATGTTGTCCGGCTTGAGTATCTTCTCGATTGTTATGCTGAGGGATTCAGAGCATTGAGATCTAGCAAGTTGCAACTATAGGCCATCACCAAACAGTGCGCTGAAAATACACGAAGTTACATGGTCAATGCAGTCAATACGCATGCGTGGCCTGCGCAACTGGACTGGTCTTAGTTCACTGAGATAACTCAGGTAGGCTTCACTGTGACGATCCGACTAGCCTTCCTGAGATGGGTTCGGCTTTGGTTCAAGGCTTATGGATCTGAGAGACGGGAGTTCTCACACAGGTTTCAGGATCACTGTAGTCACCAGTTGGTTTGGACAACTGTTTGCATTGCTGACTGAGGAGTTCTTTCGTCCCCCTTCCCGCTGCAAGGAAGTTATCTACTTTATATACTCAGAATCCTTCCTTGTATCTTCTATCAAGGGCCTTTCAGTCTTCCATCAGTGATTCTTAGCTCTGACAATCTTTCACTGGTGATCCTTAGCTCTGACGACCTTTCGTTGGTGATTCTTAGCTTTGACAACCGTTCGCCAGAAACCCCTGTTTCCTGTTGGCCATTTCAAACCTCGCGTGAGCCGCGTCTTTATTGGTCCTTTGTGTCTGAGGCCACTTTTCCCATCTTATACTTCCCGTTGGTCGTGACATTCACTGTGAGGCCAGATGGGCAATACTCTGTTGCCTGGATGCGCGGTGGAAAAAGAAAGGAAAGAGGATGGCCCAGGTGGGCTGTGTGGGAGATGAACCCGAAGGTGTACACGGGCCATATGGCCTTCCCGTTATATTCGCTGATGGTCTTTTCACCATTTAAGGGATCGAAAGCCTAACCGTTGGTCCTTAGGCAGTTACTTTAAAAATCTTTTCCCCCAAACCTCCAAAGTCAGGGAATCGGGTCTTTTTTTGAGCACTGCTATTACATAATCTGAAGTCCTTTTAACCCCTGCCAAGCAGAGTTTCTCCTGGGCCGAACATAGACCATGCATGATTATATCCTGGATCCCATCGGGTATGCTGCCATCTCCTTGACCTCTAATCCTGCTTCATCACAGGATGTTGGCCCTCGTACACCCCAGCATTGTGAAGTCGGCAATCACCTTTCTTGTGTCGTCTCGTCATCTCACACTCGCCTCTCCTATCTTCAAGGCTATGTTGGCTGGGCCATGGAGTGACAGTGATAAACAAGGAGAGCGTATGAAGGTATTTGCTCAAGAATGGGATACCGATGCCTTCCTGGTTGCGCTCCGAGTCATGCATTGCCAGCACCGAGGCCTTCCTGACAGTGTTAATTTCAAGATGCTGGCAAGCATTTCCATGATCGTCGACTACCATGAAATTCACGACGACTTTTGCGTTATTTGTGCGCTTGTGGATTAGTAAAGTCCGCACTTCGCATACATTTTCGGATAGTTTTAACCATAGCGACTTTCTCTTGCTCTCAATCTCTTGGATATTCGGAAATGAAGAAGGTTTTTACTTTGCTACAAAGAGAGCTATCTTGCTGAGCAAAAAGGATGTGGAGGTTCCGAAGGGTCAGCCAATCCCTTCGGCCGTCATTGGTGAGTATAAGCAAACCATTGAAGACGTCGGTAATGACTGGACCGTTTGCTGATCTTCATGTCAAATTCACTTAGAGAGAATCAACGAGTCCCAATTCACAGTGTAGGGTAAAATTGTCTGTGGACTTCTTAGGACAGAGAAGCAATACTTGAAGGGAAAAAAGGGTTGCAGTTATTACTGTTGTATCAACAGCGCTGAAACCCTTTTGCATCTTTCACATGACATAAATTGTTACCCGGCGGTCTCAGTAGCTGCAACCCGGGATAATAGCATCGTAGGAGCGATCGAGGAACTTTGTTTGATGGATGTTCCGTCATCTATGGATGTAAGCGTGTGAGTGTCATGGTTTTTTGGGTTTCGGAAATCCTGCTCCTCGGGATGATTTATCGAAGGATTTCGATCTGAGTCTTCTACCAAACAGACCAACTGGTTCGATAAAATATTGTGCGTTAAAGAGGTGGCACTGTTGCTTTGTGGCCTAAAGAAAGAGCTGAAGTTTTCGAAAGGCCTGTCGCCAAATCCCGAGACATGGCATTTGAACTGCTGAAAGAGTGCGATAAAAATGACACGGAACTGCCAAACGTTCGAAGATTCGTCTAATTTCCTTTTTGAACATGCTTCTCGAGCCCTTTCTCCAGTAAGGCACTCCTTGTATTGCAGACGGCATTCATCTTTAGCTGATGCTCAAACCAGGTTTTCTGTTTGAAGTCACGGGAACTGAGAAGCAAAGGTTGGTGGGAGTGGCTGCTGTTTGACATCTAGAGCCGTTCTGTGGCGACAAGTTCTTGGCCTATGGCTGTTTGTACCCTTCACATAGTCAATGCTCTGATGTCGATGGAGATTATCATACATGACTACCTACCTTTCGTCATCCACTTCCGAACTTGGAGACATCTCTGCTCTCGAGGAACGCCCAAAAGAAAACCGTTCCTGAGCAACATGTGCGATCGAATCATCGACCCCAACGGGGATGCCATCTTGACACTGATACCTCAACAGTCGCCAAGCTATCTCTGCGAGAACAGATTAAATGTGGGTGACTACCAAGGTGACAGAGCTTCACCCGCCAGCTCCAATGATCTACACGACACGTTTCGGACGGGAATCCGACGCCAGGGCTGTGACGTTCCTTGTGTCCTCAAGGCACCTTATTCTCGCATCGCTTGGTTTCAAGGCGATGATGACTGGGAAGTGGCTCGAGGCAACAGCAAAGGACAACTTATTCTAATTGACTTCCGAGGATATAGATCCTGAGACAATGGAGATCGTCCTGCGAGCAATCCATGATCAACATCGGAAAGCCCCGAAGACAGTGAGCCTTGATATGCTCGCACAAATTGAAATCATCGTTGACTACTACGAAGTCCATGAAACAGTTGAGCTCATCGCCCCGACATAGATCAGAAAGCTCAAGGCACCTTTCCCTGTCAACATCGACAACAACCTTTTCCCCTGGCTGCTGGCCGCATGGGTTTTCAGAGATGGCACTATTTTTCGAGAGGTTACCAAAGCTGGCGTGCTGAGAAGCAAATGGTATATGCAGGCACCATCATGACTCACTATTCCTGGAGTGGCCCTTGGTCAGTCAGAATCGGCTTGGTTGCTTACGTCTCAACTAAGGCAGAATGGGCTAACAGCTTGTTGGTTTTGTCCTTCAGAGAACATAGACAACCGTCGAAAGGAACGTGTCAACACAATTGCGGCAGCCATGGATGGCCTCCAAAATGACTATTTGGAAGGTACCCAAGGTTGCAACTTCGAGTGCAGTGCATGGTATCTTGGAACTTTGATAATGGGCTTGCGAGCCGTCGATTTCCGGCCATAAATACCTTATATGCCGTTTGGGAACTCCAGTCTCGTGGAGATTGTGGAATGCCTCCGAATGCTGAGGAACGCGAAGCCGTCTTGTTGTCATCCAGATCGACAGCGGAAAAAGAGCAAAGCAAAAAAAGAGCAAGAGCAAACAAGTATGCAGATCTGGGAGGATTTCTCGGGGGATTTTGGTTTAGGTATTGAAGAAACCCGCGCTTCCTATCCGATCCCTGGTTCCTTGACCGAATACGCCGGCCTTGTGTTGCGTGGGCTCAAGGGTAAACTTCAAGGACTAGAACTGTCTCAGTTCGTTTCCATTTCTGATGGCGTGGAGGAGTGAGAACGGGACCGCAAGAGCAGAACATAACTGGACTTGAGCCCACGAGGAGAAATGTAACCTCTACATGAGGGGTGTCGAGCCATGCTGTGGCATGTCCCTGTTGTTGATATAGGGTGTTCTACAAAGTGCTGTCCTTAGCCCCCTGAAAATAGGAGGGGCAGAGGAAGGAATCGGCCGTTGAGAAGTATACGTAACAGTGATAATTGTCATATCTCTTGTCCAGTTTAGATTACGTGCAGTATTACTCTTATCTCAGGAGCAATGAACTCCGATCTAGGGGAGCTCTAACAGCCCGACTGCTCTCTTGGCTTGACCATCGAAACTCCATAGATTAACCGGATACAAAGTCTTTCAATGACAGCTCTCTCGAGAGATAGAAGGCCTTTAGGTCCCATATAATATATGCGACCAGCTTTGTTAGATAAGGAAAGTTCGAGGATTTCTGAAGCACTTGCGGTTGGCAGAGGCCTAAATCGAAGGCGTCATTGGGAGGAGGACAGTCACGGTCGTAGGAGCCAAGCTAAGACGCAGACCTTCGACTCAACCTGGGTCTTGATCGGTGAGAACGATCTGACTGTGAAGAATAAGAAAACCTTGACGAGGAATTAAGAACTTATAAACAGTACTGGGGTAGTTTTGGGTCTCTATTACTGCTCAGACCCTCCACTGCCTCCATGATGCTAGACTCCCCAAAAGGCTCGTCTGGGGCATCGGGTTGGTACTTGAGGTTATGCAGATGTATAAAGAGCTCCTAGATGAAGTGATCGACACTCAAGATCACAGCCGATGGTCCCAGAGAGGTAATCCAATTGAAGAGTACGAAGGTCCTCGCCGAGTTTTCGCATAAAGCCTCGTCTCTTGGCAGTGATGGAGGCTGTATTGCACATGTGACATACCAAATCAGCTAAATGTTTCAGGGAAAACAACAGATTACAAGGACTGTGACATATATGGAAAAGCGCTCGACTTACAGATGATGGCAGACGGGATAAGTAGGTCAGGTGGAACTAAAGTATATATGTTGCTTTTACCTCGCAGAATAGCTATTCTAGTGGCCTTGCTAAATATCTCCGTGTCCCGGAAAACCCAAGCGACGAAACATCCAGAGAAAGAGAGTCTTACCGATCGTGCTTGAATCGGTCAAGGTTGATTTGATAGTTGAAATCCAGAGAGGGGCAACGATATGAAACGCTTGACGAAGCTGGTAGTCGTCGACAATGGTGGCGATCTTTGCCAAGCATTCTAGCGTAACGAGAGGGGGGACACGTGGTGTTGACAGTGGATTAGGTTGAAGACAAAAGAGCATCGGCATTAAAGCCTTCCGCAGACACTTTTATAAGACCAGTGGCCAGGTCCGTATTTCCCTCGCCCCATTGCTCTGAGAGCATCGACTTGAAGACACATGACGCAAGGATGAGATGGCGCGATGAAACAAGCAATGTATCTGACGTCTTGATCTCAGCCTTCGGTTTGGTTTCGGAGTCATCAATCAGAGATGAGGCATCACTGTTGTCGTTGTTAGGTTGGCCAGATGCCACTAATGTGAAGACAACCTTCCCAGCAGGATCGATGGTGTGTGTATACATTGTGGGATGCGGAGGTTTTGGTGTTGAGGAAAGCTGGGTCCTAAGAGCTGGAGGACGTGAGCAACTTTGGCTGTATTCGTAGGTGGTTGAGTTTATCTCGGTTACTCGTTCGGCCTAATCCGTAGCGACTGACATCTTGTGCTGTTGGATTTATAACCTGTCGTTTGTACAGGTACCCACACACACAGTGTCAGGGCGAGCATGGGGATAACTCTGCTCGATGTTGGAGTGGAGGTGTGAGTACCTAGGTAAATCGACATTCAAGGTTCACAAATATAATAGATACTTTCTAGATGAGAATAGTCAGAAATATTTGAATTTAAGCCTCAATGACCTCAATGAAAAGGTGTAATGCTAGGTAGTTTCTGACTTTGAATAATCTACTGTGTATAAAACGCGGTCCAGCCCAGGGCATGTGATCGCCATGTGGGAGATGGGATACTGTGCACATGAGTGCCCGAAGTGAGCCCTCAACCCTTTCGAGTTGTCCTCATCTACCTCTGTTCGCATTTTCCACTTCATAACCACACATCGCAAGGCTACTGTAGGAAGCGATGGTTGAGAGGGTACTGAATCACCACCTGTATGCCTGGTTGGACTCGCATACCGAACACAGTCCACTTATCGATTGGAAGGGACGGATCAAGACTTGACGGATAGGGTGCGTTGGGCTCCAAACCCCGCATTCCATCTATCAGGCCCCCACAGGCACTTGGTTCCATGCTGCTCTGCCGGGTGTTGAAGCGGATCACGTGAGGAAGTCTGGCCTTCACAGTAAAGGCCCGTCATGGACGAAGGCACCGGAGCTGAAGAAAGCATCTCCGTTCCTATCTGTACAGTTCCTGCAGTTAATGTGTCTGTTTCTCCACATAGACTATTTGGGGTTAGGATAATCCAGAATCAACTTTTGTGGTGTTAGTGCTGGGGAGTTGACGTTGACTCGCCTAAAACCGCAAAGCCAAAAACGCGCGACAAGTTCCACGTTTGATCCATGGTCCGTTTGCCCAGCAACTGGAAGCGACCGACTACACCTCCTCCGTTTTGAGCACAGTGCGCACGCGCTGGCGAGCGCGCGCACAACCCTGTTATGGATAGCGACCACGGGCTCTCCAACATCCAGTTCAATACCATACTTAACGCGCTCGTGTCCATCGATCGCCGCTTGTCGCGCATCGAAACCGCGCTCAAGATCCCCAACTCCAGCCATGCTCCCAACCCCACACCCCCTGCTACGTCCGCGTCAAACCCCGCACAAGTCTCCAACGCCCCCGCCACGACTGCGCTCCATCAAGCGGGGAATGTTTTCCACTCGGCACCGCAACCTCCACCGTATCCCCAGCAACCATCTGCCCCTGTCCTGCAGCGAGGGCCCCTGGAAGATGTCAACAATCCGCCAAGCAACCCCTTGAACTCTAACACCAACTTCACAACCACTGCCGGCATTAGCACTCCAAATCCCAACCCCACAACCAACAACTCTCTTCCGCCCTCATCCCTCCTCGCCGTCTCAACCGCCTCAAACCGGAACATACACCCGCACTTCTTGCTCGCC
>JAAFKN010000275.1:0-16028 GCA_011800035.1 Thermochaetoides dissita | reverse complement strand
GGGCTCGTGGCGGCAGCTGTGATGATAAGCCCTCGTTGTCCTCGTCACTATCTTCATTCTCATCACCATAATCATCTTTGTCCTCGTCTGACACAGTTCCTGGCCCCTTTCCCTTCCTCTCGTCCACTTTCATGTACCCCACATCCTCTGCACCCCTCCAGGGAGGATCAAACGAAAACCGCACGCCTAGAGTCGGCATCATGAACCCGGATAACGCTTCCAGCACGAAGCACCGGCGAGCTGTCACGGTGACACCGGCGGCAAGGTCATCCACCTTGCTGATGGTGAGGTAAGGGAAGTCGTGATGCCTCCAGCAAGGGGCCTGGCCCGGGAAGGGGAAAGGGGCAAGAGGAGGTTTTGCTATTGCTTCTGGCATCGTGTGGGCTTCCTGGGAGCCAGGATGTGTGTGGCGGGGAGTAAACGCTAGGCTACTGCTGGTAGGTGCGCAGTACGGGCAGTCTGGGGGCTGCATGTCAGCCCGCCGGCAGTGCCGCGTGTCGACGCCGTTGTTGTCGTTCCCGCACGTGTCGAGCCATACCGGACCGTAGACAGGACCGTTGAGAATGGCTGCTACGGCAGCGGATGGGGTGTTTGACTTTCCCGTATCTGTAGTGGCGAGGTTGCTTGCAGCCGCAGAAGGATGTTGAGGCAAAGCTGGGCCCGGGATAATAGGGATGCCGGTGCTTTGCACGAGATGAACGCGTGGAGGGTCGAGAGAGTTCTGGGGACCGGAAATCCAGGCATGATCTTCCTCAATCACATACAGGTTCCGATCGTCCAGAGCTAGGCCCCGAAGACGCGGGAGTGTTCGCTGCCGAACGCCGTAGAACGCGAGCTCTCCCCAAATCATCCGACGGATAACCTGTGGCCCAGCAATAGCAGCTGCGAGGGTATCTTTGTTCGGAGGTACCTTGATCTTACCGACAGCACTATTGCTCCCAATTTCTCTGCTTTCCTCGTTCCACACGCCAGAAGATTTCAACGATGCCAGCCAAGAAGCGACGGGCCGCCAGTCACCCATGGGATCCTGAGACGGACGACATGGGCTCGGAGACGAGATATCCCACACGAGTATTTGCTCAATTGGATCGTCTTGATAAAGGGACCGATTTGGCTGCCATATGTATACAGCGTAATGGGTCGCCGTATGAGTGGAGAAGAAGCGATCACGCTTGTTCAGGGGCAGGCCGAGGAAGTGTAGCTTCCACTCAGAGCGAAACTCGACACGCCATGTAGGGCTTGGATGGTCACTCTGGTTCCCGGAGAGAGCAGAAGGCACGCGAATGACATCGAACGCGGTAACAAAGTGGCGATGTACGACCTCGCGGTCGTTCAACTGGTGGTATGCGACAGCCTCAGCCCATTCAATAACGAGCACCCCTTGAGCGAGTCGGACGCGGCGGATATGTTTACCACGGACGTCAAAGGGCACTGGGTTCTGGCAGCCGGTGGCCAGGTCCAGGATATGATAGACATGGCCGGACCGTTGGGCATCCGGCTGAGGGGACGCACGGGGATACACCAGCACGCCGTCCTCCTGGCTGTACGACCACACGGGATCAGGGTGGTGGAACGTCGACTTGTGAGAATTAAGACGCAAGAAGCGGCGCCAAGGAGCCACGCCCCTAAATGAAAAGGGGCTGCAAAACTCATGGCTGCTCTGTGCCAGGTCGAGCTTCTCCACAGCATAGGGGATGGCGCGATCGAGGCTCCAGTATCGACGCGCTACACAGGAAAACACAGAGGACCACGGCAACGGGTGCGCGTCGAAATCAGCCAGCTCGACTTGCGCGTTGACCGGTAGACGCGCCGCGATCGTCGGAGGGATCGAAGAGGCGGCAATGGCCAGGCGGACCTCGCGACATCGCGGGAAGTTCCAGAACAGCAGGAGACGCGACACGAGGTTACTGGAGAACACGGCGTGCCACCGGCGAGACACTCTGCGGCAGCGCACAGCAGTGCGTGGATGGAGGTACCATATGATGGCGAGGAAGATATCTGCCGGGAGTTCGACGATGTCCCTCATCCTTGATCAGGTTGTTCGGGAAAAAGAAAATGGGACTGGGAATGGGAATCACGGATGGTGATAGTTGCGTTTGTCGCGGCTGCTGCCATGATCAAGCTGCTTCCGGATATATAAACATGGCTTCGATGCGCTAAGCACAAAATGTGCAAAGCCCATCCTGTTGGACCTCACATGCCCTTCCAAGAAGCGTAAGTAGCATTGCCTGAGCGCCAACTCGAAGTTGCGACGAGACGAGATGGCAACAGAGGTGTAAAGTGTAAAGGTGGGAAGCAGGACTGCCTGCTGGAAAGATACGGTGAACCCTTGGCCTTGGTAGCGACGGCGACAACAACCCTAACCCTGTTCTTGACCAGCTCGAGGGAAGTGGGCCCAGACTATGGGGGGACTCTTTCATCATCCCAGCTCCAAGCCGTTCCACAGCTTCTTCCCAGAGCTTCCACAGTGCCACAGCACAGAACCACGGCGTAGCGCAGCGCAGTGCAGCACTGCGCCGACACAAGGGGGCGACCCCGCACAGCAGAAAACCGCAATTGCGCCGGCAGGTCATCCTATTCGACGGTCCCCTCCATCCATCAAATCATTTTTGTCGCAATAGCATTCAGTGACTCGCATTCCCTGGCTCCCAAGGTCCCCGGGGTCCCGTCGTTGATCTCTCCATTTCTTCGAGGCTCCAATCCAACCTCCGAGTCCGCTTCAAGCAGCCGTCGGATCCGGCAGACTCGCAACCAGTCTCTTGGCACAGCCAAGCAAGCCAAGCAACACGCCCAGCGGGAGGGAGCGTGTGTCTAGCCTTGGCATATGCAACTTCCCCAGCCTCTGCGCGACTACAACCAACAGAGAAAGAAGCGCGAGAAGCTCTTGGCTTTCAGTGGTTTCAGACGAAGCGATACTTACAGACTGCGGACAGCTGTGCCTCCTCCGTACGTGCGGATTCGGTCGGTTTGACAGTCCCATCGATTACTCGATCCCTGCTCCGTGTCGGCGTTTCCTCGCGTGCCGTGTCGCCGTCGTGTTGGGTCGAGTCCGAGTTTGGGTCGGCCCTGATCCGATCCCGAGTCCAATCTCCGCCGTTCCTAGCGACGGCACGCTCTTCTTGTGGCTGTGTGAACGAGTGACAAGACGTCGCTATGCGAGTCGGAGTCTGCTACTGCTACTGGCGTCATCGCTGACCGTTTTTGCTTGTTTGTGGCAGCGTTTCTCGTGAGCTTTTCGACTGACGTCTGTTGCTCGAAGTCGCGCCTCTTGAGCGGCCATCAGCGAGCTGAGCGAGCACGAGCACCAAGACTCCACCATTCCACGAAACCTTGCCTCGGATCTCCTGGAGTTTACTCTAGTTTAGCGACCATACCGTTTCGGAGTTTCCTATCATTTCGGCCTTTTTGTTGTCGCGATAGTCCAAGCCCGGCCCTCGGGTACATGGCATAGATGGGCATCTCGCGGAGCTCAGCCAACAGTCGCACCGCCCGATCGTCCCCCGCATTATCCAATGCCTCCAAGAAGCATCCCGTAACTCAGATTTTCACAATCCCGTACAAGTTTATCCGGTTCCTCCGCTCACGATCCGGCCCTGTCAACGAATTCTACATTCGTCTCGTCGACCCTCATCGCCAATATAGCTCTGGAGACGTGGTTAAGGGTGCCGTTATCTTGACGGTTGTCAAGCCCATCTGCATCACACATCTGGTCGTCTCGCTGCATGGCTATGTGCGAATCTATAAGGGCACCAATGGACCCACTGATATACCCCCCAACCCAAGCGAGCACGCTGCTAGCAGCGGCTATATGACGTTATTCCACGAGGAAGTGCCGCTTTCTGGTGAGGGCAGGCTCGAGCCGGGAAGATATGAGTTCCTTTTCGACTTGGATATACCGCAGGGTAGTTTCCCAAGCAGTATCGAGGTTCGTTGGCTTCTATAACCATGATTTTGGATACAATCACTGATCTGATTTGCGATTGATTTAGTTTGAAAAAGGCACCATCTCATACGTGGTCACAGCAACCCTGACTCTTCCTACGAGTGACCCCAACAGACTCCCGCGGCAGCATAGCTGCGCTTGCCATATCCAATTGGTGAAGATGGTGGATATTGGATTCATTAAGGCGCCACTTCCCCAGACCATCTCGCTCGAGCCAATATCCAAGCGACCCAAAAAGAAACGGCCCCCAGATCCCCCTGCCGAAAGTTCGACTACGATTAATACGGCTGTTCTTGGCTCCAGTTCTGATATGCTCCGGATGAGCGGCCACGTTACAGAGGCAGGCGGGGATCATACCCATGAACCCCATGGAAACGACCCTCAGAACACAACACAAAGCGATGTGCGTAGCATCAGCGATGAAAGTGCTGTCACCAGCAGCACCACTCACAGCAAAGCTGACGGGAGTTCTTCGCACGCTCCCGTAATCGGTTCTCTGGGTGATAGGAGGAATCGTTCCTTGAGGGAGCGTACCATTACTGCAACTGTTGAACTTCTTAAGGGGGGCTGCCTTCCGGGCGATACGGTTCCCGTCAAGATATCCGTCCAACATAACCGCCCAATCAGAAGCATGCGTGGCGTTATTCTGACCCTTTACCGCTTGACGCGAATCGATTCATCGCCCCTATCTTTCACAAGGGGGTCAACAGACCATGAAAGTCAGCGAACACCAACAGAAGACTTCTTCCCTCGTTTCAGGACAGGACTGGGTGTCCTCTCCTCTTTTTCCTCGAGTAACACATACTGCTTATTTCGAAAGGATCTTGCACAAGCCTTTGCTCCTCTCATCATTAACCCGGAGTCCTTGAAAGCTGAGCTCATCACCTCCGTGAGAGTCCCAGTGGACGCGTTTCCCACCATTCAAGATGTGCCCCATGAGATTATATCGTTCACATATCACATCGAGGTCCTCGTCGACCTCGGTGCCAAGCTCGCAAATCAAATTCGCGGAGGACTCCCCTCTTCTACAGCCGTCAATACCTTTGTGGGGCCACTCGGATGCTCTGGTAGTGCGGCTACTGTGACAGCATATGCCACCAATATCCTGGAAACAGACAGTCTTCGGAGACAGAAGGGCGTTATCTCGGCAGCATTTGACCTTGTAGTTGGTACTCTGGACAGCAGTCGCAACCGTGCCAGAAACTCAACAAGGCCGTCTCCTGATGTTTCTGCTGTCCCTGTGGGTTCTACCCCAAGCCCGAGCCAAGCAGGAGTCCAGCCGTCAGCTTCTCCCCACGATGAGCCCTACACGCTTGTGAACCACCCACAAACCCATACTCCCTCGCCTATTGTACAACTTCCTCCCCAGTCTTACCTTTATTGGGACAATATCCCTCCAGAACCACTACCCGAACCATATCCGATTCCTCCTCCACAATTACCGGACGAAAGCGCGCTCAGCGAAAAAGAACGCATGCGTCTTGTTGAACAACGCCTCCTACCCAGTCAGCCCCCAGAAGTCCCTTTAGCAAGGCCATCACACAGTGCTCACCTCAACATTTCTCCCAACAGCGCCTACTCTTCGGATTCTCAGCCACAATTCTCGTTGACGTTCGATGCTCCTTCTGCTCCAACACCGGATGATATTGCTGCTGCTAGCACGGCGCAAGCGTCGGCAGCGCCCGACAACGAAACGGAGGACAAGCAAGAGCTGGAGAGGCGGCGGCTGCTGGCCGAGGTGAGCGCTCCCCCACAATTTCCCCCCGACGGCTATGGGAGCGACGGCCAGGGAGCGGTTGCGGGTCCCTCGTTTTCCGCGCAACGGCAGCTGGAGCAGTCGACTGTCCCTCTATTGCCGATAGTGGAAGGCGACGATCATGGAGAGCCGTCGGCACCTCCGCCGGAATTGTTGGGTGAGTATCCACAGCCACGGGATGATGAGGCCTTGTATGGGAGGGGCTATAGCTACGGAGAGTATACCTCCTCATTGCCTGCTGGGTCTTTGCCATATCAGCAGTTATTTAGGGTGCAAGCTCAGGGGCGCATCTCTTCTGCTAGGCAGCACAACGAGGGGAATGAACCATTGCCGAAATATGAACGGTAAATTTTTTTTTTTGTTTTTTTTTGGGGGGGGTCATGTTTGGAATGACTATTCATTGGTTGATTGGTTGCACGTCATGATGATCTAGGTTATATACATCGATTTATATGAAGTAAATATCTAGTGTTTGTACGGTAGTGGTGCAATGTGGACATTTGGGCTGGTACATTGGCTTCCTGTTTCTCCAACATTTGCTGTTATTCAACGTGACCTGACCTTTTTCCATTTCCTCCACCTTGTTGCAAGCACATCACCTATCATACAAGCGAGTGTCTACCTGTAAGTGTCAAATGCCATTCCAATCTAACCTGGTATATCCTCGTCACTGTAAAGCTGCCTTTTGTTTCCCTCGGTTAAACAGGGGCAATGGGTATCATCAAGCGAATGAATGAGTAGCCCCCCGGAAAGCACTGACTGTCAACTCTAGATCCCGAATCTTCCGGTAATAGACAATAAAAGCAAAGGAGTCGCAGTTGGCTTGGCGTCCCCCATGAGCATATAGAAAACTAAACCGAGGGCTTCTATCAGTAGGCGATCCCAACGCCAAGCTGGGTCGCTTTGTCATCGCTGGAGATAGGATCGAGTGACGTTGGTGACGAAGGTTCTCCCACAAGCGTTGTGCACCCAGAGTCGTTCCTTTGATGCTGGCTCTGGGACTGTCCGTGGATGTAGTTCTCCGGATGATGTGTGTGGCTGTGGCTCGTTCTTCCATACTGGCTTCCTTCGAGTTCCGAGGCCCCCACGCCAACAGCTGTTGAGTTATTACCTCCTGCCATAATCAAACCTTGAGAATAAGCCCCTGATACAACATGAGCAGGAGGCTGAAAATCCGCAGCGTGATGAGAGGGGTAAACCGGCCCAAAGTGTGGCAGAACGGAAGGGAGAGTTGGCTGTTTCAAACGCAACGGTCCTGGAACAGGGGGAGGAGAAGGAGGTGCTGGAGCTGGAGCGGGTAGGTATGTGCTGACGCTGCCGTCGTCGTCGTTGCGGCTTGGGTTCTGCTTGGGGGCGTAGTAGTCGTATCCTCCTCCAACAACCCCCTGGTCGTCATCTTGGGCTTGGCCTCCTGTTTCGTGAAGGTATCGGAAGCGTCGGCGCATGGAGAGGACCACGAGGGCGGTGAGCAGCAAGCCGAGGATGGCGCTGCCTGTGGCTAAGCCGGCTATGGCGTGTTTGGAGAGGCGTTTGCGATGTTTTTGGGTCTGGGGGTCTTCCTCGTTGCTGGGCTGTGCTGAGTTGGGGTCTTCTGGGTCGGGTTGAGGCTGCGGTTGGGCAATAGTAGGAGCTGGTGCTGTTTGGGTGAAGATTACACTTTCTGTTGATGTTACTACGATGGTAGCTGGCGGATGAGATATGACTGTGAGGGTCGAGGTGACATCAACAGTTGTTTGGGCGTTGCGGACACTGTCATTGTTAGGAGTCAGGAGTCGATTCCAGGGGCTGGAACTGGGGACCGTACTGAGTTTGTGTGCGGTAGATAGTAGTGAATACGACAGAAGTAGCATGTGAGGTGATCTGCACGGAAGAGATGCTTGTCACATCAGTGGTAGCAGTCACATATTCGGTGACTGTTGGCGCATCCTGGGCAGCTTGTCTCGGGACAGGCAGGGGATGGCTAGATGTTCTTGGAGCCTCCTGGGCTGTACCTGACTGAACTGCTCTCTTTGCAGCTGCAACTTCGGTGACAGTCACCCATATAACATTTGTTTGTGTCTCGGCATGGTCCGTCGTCACGTCGACAGTCGATATATGGGTGGATGTAACCATCTCGACAACGACGACCGTAGCTCTCTGGGTCACTACATGAGTGACAGTTCGCCAGACGGTTGATGTCACAGTCACGGCCTCTTGTTGTTTTCGCGGTTCAATGCATCTCCCCTGATCACAGGTCTGGCCAGTAGGGCAACACCCACTCCCACAGCATGATTCCTCGCTCGCACAGCAATGACCTCCCTGAACACAGCAATTTCCGCAACCAGGACAGTAGTTGACATCGTTGCCAAAGCAGTAGTTTGACCCATTCGACAGGCATTCTCTCTTTTCTAAGTCCCAGAAATGGCTCGGCGGGCCGGTCAGGGCCTTGATGCCCGCAAGGGGCTCCCTCCAACGAGCATGGTGATTTGCTTCACTTGCGTCCCTAGCAAGACTCGACCGGTCGGCGAGAGGCTGATATCCGAGAACAAGAACGACGCAGGATGTGAGCAGCGCAGCCAGGCTGCGCCAGACTGAAGACATGGCGCTTTAGGGTCATTGCGGGTTGTTGGAGATGCGAGACATCGATGGAATTATGCATCGCCGTCGACGACCGGCCGCAAGCCTTATGGCTGCCAGCACTTCATCCTACGGCTCCCACCACCTCACCTTCACGTTATCTTTGCACGCTGTGGCACCGCAACCATTACCTTGCACGTCAATATTCCAGAAGGCTGACTGACGCCAGTGGCTGTAGTATGCATTGCGTCGGACAGCAAGGCAAATCATCGGCCAAGACGTGTGGCCTGTGGCTTGGGGGCGGGTAAGCTCCATGCCTACTGGCTTGACGAGCAGCAACATCAGCGGCGGGCACCAGTCGGAGAGCGTCAGCAAGCGACAACTGCATGTTCGTCGGTTGTCCTGGTTGTCGGGAGCGTCACCAAGATGCAAGTCGCCGGCATCTAGCAGGCGCAGGGAATCAAAGGAAGCTTTTGACTGGCTGCGGCGGTGGTGGCACAACGCCATAAGAGCTGAAAAGGACCGCCTAGCAGACCCATAATTGCGACGCTGGCAGCAGCGAAGAGCTCAGGTCGGTCAGAGGCAGGCTGCGATGAGCGATACCGCTCTCTCCGTATTTGGGCTGACTTTTTTTTTGGATTTGTTTGGCTCTTGCAAGGCTCCTTCGGACGAGAGCCTTGAACTTCGGTCCTCCAAACACCAAACGGCTATGATACAAGACGCCTTCACTGATGTCGATATAGGGAATTGGGCGATGAAATGAGGCAGGATCCATTGGCCGTTGGGTAAGGGGAGAGGTGACGAGGTCGACCACAAGAGGTTCCACTGACAAGGGCCGCCCAACCCAGGCCAGGAACCCGAACCCTCCTCCACATGTACCCACCCTTGCCCCGCGCTGGGCCCCGCCAACAAACTGTCGAGCAGTTGGTGGACAGGACTTTGGGCTTGGACACGCTGATGAGACAACTTCACGCGTGGCCGCTCGCGACAACTCAAAGCCAACGCCCACACTCCGTGTCGTCAATTTGAGTCGCGCAGACAAGGCTAGGTACAGAGCCAACTCGAGCCACGCAAAATAAAGGTCGCCGTCATGGACATCGACGACATTTTGCAGGAGGTGGACCCGACCATCTACCGCATCCCGCAAGAGAAGCGCGACCTCCAGGAGTTGACGCGCGCCTGGATCGCCGAGCGCTCTGCCCCTGAACTGCTCCCGTATGCCATTCCCAAGGCTCAGCGTTGCCATTTGTCTTTCTTGCTTCACCTGTCCCACCTTTGTTTCACCAATGGTAGTCCATGCTAAGTACGTAAGCCGTGGACAGGTGGCCGTCCAACGACCTCTTCGAGCGTATCAATGCCGCCATCAAGCGCCAGATCGAGCGGGTTGAAGAGCTCACAGGCGACATGGACCCTAAGTCCAACTTTGCCCTCATTGTCATACAGACCGAGCTTGAGCGTTACAAGTACCTCGTTCGAAGCTATCTGCGCGCCCGTCTAGCGAAGATTGATCGCCATACCCTACACTATCTGTCCTCCGATGCCCTGCGTGCCCGCATGTCAGATATCGAGCTGGCCTATGCGACCCGTCATCAAGCCTTGCTGCACAACCACTACCTGTCAAGCTTTTTGTCGAGCTTCCCGCCAAATCTGCAGAACCTGAACGATACGGTCGGCGGAATCAGCATGATTGAGACCCCCGACCTTGACGCTGCCGTCATTATCCGCCTTCTGAAAGACTCCTTTGTCGAGGGGAGGGGTGTGGACTCGGATGGTGCTCTGCAGATGAAAGAGGGGGATATTGTGATCCTTCGGTGGGCCGACGCAAAGCCTCTCGTCGAAGCTGGCAATGCCGAGCTGGTCTGAGCCAGACGTTACAAAGCAAGCAAGATCAGATCCAGAAGGGTACCCGGCAAGCTGGGAGCGCTGCGAACAATGCCTGATCATCCCTTCCATCGGGTCCTTCGGGCGCTAGGGGCCGTGGCTCCGGACCGCTCGATCCGACCCGTTCGGCTGAAGACCGGGAAGCTCCCCACATGTGCGCAGTACATGTGCGCCGGTTCTTGCTCGAGCTTTGTAGTACAGGTGCCCACTCTGTGCCCTTAGCAAGAGTCCGAGGAGAACACGGAGTAGGAGTTTCCATCAGGTCACAGCAGGCTTGGAGGACCAGTCTGACGGTCGCCGTTTGTCCTTCAGGAACACAAAATAGCTGTTTGGAAAGAACCTCAACAACAAGGAGCAGACCTTGCAATCCTGTGACTTGCAAAGGCCATATTACGCACCGGAGCGGCTACGAACAGCACACCAGACTCTGGCGAATCAAGACTGAGCAGCTCGAACAAGCCCACTGTGCGGCTTCATGGACGCTGCCCAACAAGGCGCAGCATCCTAATAAACATCACACCGCCTGACCGACGCATCATGTATCCTAACACTGGGTATTGTTACCATTATTGAAAGCTCGGCCAGCCTTGCCTCTCTGTGCATGTAAATATTTGACCGCTACACAGCAACGACAACAGGCAACAACAACAGAGGGGATCAGCAACCGGCGCATACCCGTCAACACTGGCACCGAACAGCTGGCAGACCCCACTATGTAGCGTGGCACGGAATGTTTAGCTGCTGCTTTTAGTGCAGGGTTGCAGCCATCAACAGGAGACTGGGGAAAAGACGTGGAGACTTGTGAAAAATCATCTCTGAAGGAGTCTACACTACGGCATTTGCAGCTCGAATTCCCATCAAAGACAGGACAACTTTGGACTGGCATACCTGTGACGTATCTCTGCCAAAGATCGGGGTTGGATGTGTCTGGCTGAAACAAGCCCTAGCGGCGATCGACCTAGTCCTCGGCCCGGAGTTTGGGCAAAAGAGAAGCGGCACAATCGAATTTTTTTCGGCCGAAGCTTCCTCGGAGGTGTGATGTGGAGAGTTCGGCCGGGGCCCTGGTCCCCCTCGACGCGACGGTCGATCGAAAATCATTAGACAAATGGCGACCCGGTCTGGATTCTGGTCGCTCGCTTGGAGATCGCCGTTGATCCACCCAGCTGATGAGCTCCCTGGTTTTTTTCGCTTGTTTTGACGACGTTAATGACGAGGGGCAGAGAGCGGGGTGGTCTGTCATGTTGGCTGGGCAGGTTGGGCTGGGCAGGTTGGGCTGCCGTTGCTGCGAGAGTGGTGAAAAGTATCGAAAGGTTAAAAGGGCAATTTAACTTGAGGGAAATCCAATGTGTTCGATCACCAATGCTCATGCTGATGAGTTGACATTAAAAACACGGAGGATCCGTTGCATTGGCAGAGGCGCGAGATTGTTCGCAGCCAGTCCCCCAGTCAGCGCTTACCCCTGGCTCCCGCATCGTGGTCACAGTGCGGAAACGCCACATGGGTGGAGATTTCAGCTGGGCAACACTGCTCCCACTTCTGGGGCGCCCTGTGGGCCTCTCTGGGGATCGTCGACGGTCTGAGAGATCTTTTAGCAATCTAACCGAACCCAGAAAGATGTTTGCTGGTGAGGTTGAGAATGGGCACAAGCCTGATGGGCACAAGCCTGGTTTTGGGGCCTGTGCAATCTTGCTCTTCTGGCAACCAACATGCTTTGCTGGAAGCATGTGTGCATCATGCCGTGCAACCTCCCAGCCAGATTGGAAATGCCATCGGGGTGCTGCACAGTATTGACGTGGGCTGCTGCGAGTTCCATATCCCCGCCGTCGTTGATGTTCGCCGCGGACATGTCAAGTGGAAAGAGGATTTTTAGGGCCTGCACTAGGCCAGTGCCTCGGCGCGGCCGCAGGGGATTGATGGTGTGGTGAGGTGGGCGTGGCTTGGAACCCAGGGCTGGGGGCCTTGTCCAGCTGTTTGGCTTGCTTGTCGCCTGACCAATGACCTCACCTCTTCATGCGTTGTCATCAAACGGATCGTCAGGAAGGCCTTGTTTGGGCAGGTCATGTCGAAACGGCAAAAACCATACGTCCTGTTTTCTGCGTTACACTCGGGTATCCTGTCGACTGTTATACTTGGTAGGCGATGTATGTTGTGACTCGGGACTATACAATCTCTGCGGCTGCGTGTACATTATTTTGGAACCCTAATCCATTCTTCCATGTTCCGTGCTCCGCCCTCATCAACCAGAGGATGCCGTCCTCCAAGAATCCGCGCGCCGTTGTCGAGGAAATCCCTGAGCTGCTGACTTGTCTGCCAAGGGCACCCCAAAGACTGGCATTGATGGGCATCGGTTGGCCCTTGCCCTTACCCCCGGCCAACTGGATCCAGCGTGCTGATTGGTGCCCAGAGGGATCGGACACCCAGATCGGGCGAACAGCTCAATCGCGGCTGGATGCAGGCACCGTCACGTAATTTCACTAAGGGTGACGGCCTGTTTTTTCTTTTTCACAGCGCCCAGCGTGCACAGATTTCCTGCTCCGCAAGCGCCGGGGTCAGCTGGCTGGATGAATGGACGCTGGTGAGAGCGGCAGCGATGCTATTAATGACAGTTGATACTGACAGGAAAACGCTGGACGAAGACGGCTGAGGTGGTAGAACAGTCGGCGAGCAAACAGCCCTGTTGGAACTTGGAAGGGAAGGGATAGCAAAATCCGAGATGGTGAGACAGGGGCTCCTCGCGTTCTGCATGGCGTCTCGCTACCTATATGTCTGCCTACGCACACAGTAGGCATCTTGCTGCTCCCTTTGCTCTTTCCATCGGCTCTGCGTGCCGTTGGGCGCTGTCGGATGGACGGTACAGATATATCACTGTACTGTACACGAGACATCCAGAAACTGCAATGCTCCTTCGTGTTGAAGGTGGAGAATGTGCCGCATGGACATGACGCAGTGGAAAAGCAGGGCAGATGGCAAAAAATAAAGAACTAGGCAAAGAGACGAACACCGTGGATGCAAATGGAAAGCGTCCTTGTAGCTCACTGGCTGCCGCTGGCCGCTGCTGAGCCACTGGCCGTCGAAATCTCAGGGCTCCGTCCCTCCATCCACACCCAGGTTCCCAGCCCACAAGCCCCCGATCGCTCCCGAGGGTTGCAGCTGCATCGTTTCTTGGTTTTCTTGGGATTTCTTGGTGCTGCTTGCTACACTAGCGTGCAGATCCCTGGAGGTTCGGGATGTGGCCCGTTGCTGGCTACTCACGCGGTTAATAACGGACGCCCATGCCACCGCGTCCTGAACTGGAATTCCTTCTGATTTTTTCCTTTTGTTCTTGCCCAGGCAAACCTAGCTCGACACTCGTTGTTCCTTCCGGCTCTGTCGCTATCGTGTGTGTCCGTGTACAATATCTCGGACCGTCTTCGTTCGTCTGTACACTCACCAAAGCACTCGTTTGCTCGTCCTGTACAGCGTCCTACAGTCTCGTTACCTACAGCCTTAATCTGTAATACGTACATCACCTCAACCAACTGCCAAAATGCGTTTCACCACTCTGCTCGTCGCTGCCGGCTTCGCCTTCTTCGCGAACGCCCAGACTACCACCAGCTCTGCCAATGCCGCCCAGAACTCGCAACAGGCTGCTATGATCAAGTGTATCGAGGCCTGCCCGGCCGGCGATGTCGTCTGCACCTCCAAGTGCATCACTGTCCCTAGCCCCAACGAGTCTCAGGTATGTGTGTGAAGCAAGGGGAGTCCATGGGAGGCCCCCAGTGGATCTCCTGATGAGCGATATTCCAATCCTACCTTATCTCACTTTTTTCACGTCACCTCACGTCACTTCATATCCTGCCTTTCAATGTCACCACGGACTTCCCCCACTGTTTCCTCTCCCTCCCTCGACTGTTACGACGGGATGGTGCATGTGAAACGTTCCTCAACGGTTACCCCGCAACGATCAACAAATCACTGACTCGGTTGTCCAGGCGAACGCCACCACCGACTGCGTTGCCAAGTGTGATCAGGGCTCCGGCTCTCCCGAGGACACTCAAAAGTATGCTCAGTGCGTCGACAAGTGCATCAACGACTACTTCTACGACCCCAAGGTCGGCACCCCTAGTGGCAATGGCTCTGGCTCTAGCTCTGGTTCTGGCTCTGGCTCCGGCTCTGGCTCCAACGGCTCCGGTTCCAGCGGCTCCGGTTCCAGCGGCTCTGGTTCCAGCGGTTCTAGCAATGATGACGGCGAGAGCTCCAGCTCCGGTGGCGAGGCTACTGGTACCGCTACTGGCTCTGCCGCCTCGAGCACGGCCACCACTGATGCCGCTGGTGCCATGAAGGTCTCGGGTGCCCTCGTTGGCTTCGCTGGTCTCGTTGGTGCTCTTGCTGCTCTTTGAGAGGTGGATGTAAGTTGGTGAGAAGGTGTGATTTGGTCTTTTCGGTCAACGTCTTCCCTAGAAATAGGGAAGGTTATGGGCTTGGGGCTATTGTTTAATTCTTAATGGGGTTTGGCAATGTTTGGATCTAGGGTGTTGGGGAGCAGGAGTATTGTGGGGATGGCTTTGGAATGACTTGAAGCGTAACGTGGGCCTATACCTAAGAATCATGAGCGTGTTCAAATGTCCAATGAAAGCAAAAACTACGGGCAACTTTTCTCAGGTTCACTTGTCATGGGTGAAATCTTTTGGCTTTGCAAACATCTCGATTCTTTCGGTCTATACACCACGAACAAAGAGTGAGACATGATTATGAGGACCTCCGAGGAACCACTGGCTCGATGTCGGTAATCCATGGCAGACCGAGCTGTTTCATCTCGACAGCCAGTTGGAAGAGATAGTCCAGACTGTTTTACGCACTGTCAGTTCCTCGCCATTAAACCAGGCAGGGAGCAGGCCTTCACCGTCAATCCCGTCAACATACCTTTCACACTGGGTCTTCGCCTTATGCACAGTCTCCCCCCAAACGTAGACGCCATGCCTACGGACCAGGACGGCATACGTGTCCGGGTACTTGTCCATGGCCTCCTCCAGGAACTCTGTAAGGTCCTCCTCGTGGGCGGTGTTCTCAATCACCGGAATTACCAACGTATCGTGGTACCCGAGGTTCCCGGTCTTCCCATATCCTCTACCAAAGCCCTTGATCTGCTCGATGTTGTTGATCCGGAACTCCCGGTCCTTGCCGGGGCCCTGCTGCTCCAGGATCAGCGTCACCAGTACCGCCCAGTGCGAGTGTGTGTGGATGCAGCAGCCCGCGCCGCGCTTGTTGAAAGCGGCTAGAAAGAGGGGCGTGCACTGGCTCGGCTTGTGGTTGGGCGGGCTGCGAAGGTAGATGCGGTTGCGTCGATCGAGGGATGCAGCTTGTGCGGCGAGAGAGAGTACGTAGATGTCAGAGGGCTTCATGAGCTCCTTTTGCACGCCCGAGGGGGCGATGTAGACCAGGTCGCTAGGCGGAATGACATTGTTAGTCGTGGATTGGTTGTGGTGGTTGTGATGGTATTGGAGTGGCTGTTGAGGTGCAGTTAGGATGGTGGGGTAGGAACGACGACGAGGGCGGTGATAGTGGTGATGGTGTTGAGGGGCTCTGGACTGTCGTGGTCTTACCCGTCCCGGATCGAGGCTCCACCGCCGGTTCCCGTCACCCATCCGAGCGTCCAGAACTTGGCGCAGAGCGCCGGGATCAGGTTGGCCGGGTGCTCCGGGTCATCGGACTGGACCAGATGGTCGTTGTTGTTGGCTGGTTGGGGGTTTGGCGGGGTCATGATGACGCCTTGTGTTGTGTGGCTTGTTCTGTTAAAAAAGTTTTTCAACAGCCACAAAAGCCAAGCTCCGTCTCAATGGCTCCTAGAGCCCTTTCCTTGCACCTCAGAATGGATGGATAACGGAGTCAAAAGTCCAATGCAAACAAGCAAAG
>JAAFKN010000274.1:0-16030 GCA_011800035.1 Thermochaetoides dissita | reverse complement strand
CATCGCCAAGAAGCCAGTTATCTATGCTGGTCACGGTGTCATCTGCTCCGAGGGCGGCACAGAGCTGCTGAGGACTCTTGCCGACAAGGCTTCTCTGCCTGTCACTACCACTCTTCACGGTCTGGGAGCTTTCGACGAGCTTGATCCCAAGTCGCTTCACATGCTTGGCATGCACGGTGCTGCCTATGCCAACATGGCCATGCAGGAGGCTGATCTTATCATTGCCCTCGGCGGTCGCTTCGATGACCGTGTGACCGGCAGTGTTGCCAAATTCGCCCCGGCTGCCAAGGCCGCTGCTGCAGAGGGCCGTGGTGGCATCGTCCACTTCGAGATCCTGCCCAAGAACATCAATAAGGTTGTCCAGGCAACCGAGGCTATTGAGGGCGATGTGGCGACGAACCTCAAGCTGCTCCTCCCTCACGTTGAGCCGAAGACAATGGAGGATCGCAAGGAGTGGTTCGACAAGATCAATGAGTGGAAGAAGAAGTGGCCCCTGTCCGACTTCGAGCGCTCAGAACGCGCTGGCCTGATCAAGCCCCAAGCTCTGATCGAGGAGCTGAGCGATCTTGTTGCTGATCGCAAGGAGAACACTTACATCTCTACTGGCGTCGGCCAGCACCAGATGTGGGTTGCTCAGCACTACCGCTGGCGGTACCCGCGCACCATGATCACCTCGGGTGGTCTCGGTACCATGGGCTACGGCCTGCCGGCCGCCATTGGTGCTAAGGTGGCCAAGCCTGATGCCTTGGTCATTGACATCGATGGCGATGCTTCTTTCGCCATGACTCTGACTGAGCTGGCCACTGCTGCTCAGTTCAACATTGGCGTCAAGGTCATTGTCCTGAACAACGAGGAGCAGGGCATGGTCACCCAGTGGCAGAATCTCTTCTACGAAGACCGCTACTCGCACACTCATATGAAAAATCCTGACTTCATGAAGCTAGCTGATGCCATGGGCATCCAGCACAGGCGTCTCGTTAAACCTGAGGAGACTCGCGAGGCTCTGAAGTGGCTGATCGAGACCGATGGCCCGGCTCTGCTTGAGGTCGTTACCGACAAGAAGGTACCTGTCCTTCCCATGGTTCCTGCTGGGTCTGCCCTGCATGAATTCATCACCTGGGATAGTGGTATGTATCCTTTTTTGGTTCCTTTTACTTCGTTGACAACAGTCGCTAACAACTACAACAGAGAAGGACAAGAAGAGGAGAGAATTGATGCGGCAACGCACAGGTGGTCTCCACGGTTAATTGACTGTCGCCGCCCGTTATCATAAATTGACAAAAGTACGCGGGAACTACTACATACATTCATTTTATTTCTCAATGCTGGTGTGCTATTTAATTCTCATATCTGGGGAACTGGGGAAATAAATTAAAACGGGGATTGCTGCCATCGGAGAACAGACAGCCAGGGAAAAAAGGGCATTACCGGTTCAGCAAAAAGTCGGTTGCGGATCACTTGTTGTTGGGTCTAGTTTTAACACTTTGGAGGAATGCCTTGATCCAAGGTCCTCTCGGGTTTCATATCCCACCGCGGATAAGGCGAACCGGGCTGTACATACTGGAGGAAAGGATACCATGCGGTTTTTGGGTTTGGTTGAACGCCAACAGGGATTTTTTATCATCAATTTTCACTGCGTCTCGAGAGACTCAAGCGTGCTGCTTGATGTGATTACCTCAGTTTCCATGATCTCAATCTTAGAGCCAAAATGACCTGTGAAGATTATGATGAAGGTTTACTTTATCTGCCAAGATCTTGCCTTCTCAAGGAAACCTATGGCAAGTCCATTTGCCAGGCTACTGGTATGCTGCTCAGAAAAGCAGTTATGACTCATTGATCAGCAGAGCGAGTAAACGACACATTCCAGGACCGTGGTGAGCAAATCAAGGTCTTTTCTGTACCTATACGCTATCGTACAGGGAAAGTATGGTTTTCACCCCCGCGTTTTCGTGTTTGACGCCACAGTGCTTAACTGTACACAAACACACCGCCATGATACTCGTACACCCAAGACATATCCATGGTTTCATGTATTTGCATCAACACTGCCAACCGAAATCACAAGGGATAATGGTTCAAGGGGTTAACGTGGGATTTATGAAGCGATGGGTAGGAATTACTAGCAATACACATAGGAAAACGCGTAACCAGTGCCTGCAAGCGGTACTCAACACGCGCGGCAAAACAGTTTGCAACGAGTTAAAAGCAATGGGCGACGTGGCAATTGCTCAGTGCCAAAACATGCCCTGTGGTGTGTACACTAACATCACATCCATTTGACAGTGGCCCAGAAACCGTCAAGCCTTCTCACCTAGGGGGAGGTGGGCGTGGCTTTCATTTTGTGAAGTACTTATTTGTTCGGTTTCTGGGCGCCACAGCCAACCTGTAATCAGCATTGGTTCGTGAAGCCATATCCAACTTCAAGTTGGGAGTGAGTTGGACAGAAAGCCTTGAAAAAGGTCATACTCACCGGGCAGTTGGGACAGGTGCACTGGCCCGGAGGGCAGGTACATGTGCCGGTTGAGCCGCATCCGCAGTCGCTCATGGTGAATCTTTTGATATTTGTGTGTTTACGTTTTGTGTTTTCGAGGTGCTGGTTTGATGTCGGTTTTGTTTTATTGATAGGAGCTGTCGAACGTTATTTGATTTTCACTTCTTGACTTGTTTTGGGGAGTGGCGACGGAGATGAACGGAAATGAGAAAACCAAACACCGGCTCCCGGAGAACAAAGTATGTGAAAGTGTGGGGTGAGTGATTGCTAAATACCCTGACTGGTGACCTCTGCTTGTCTCTAGGATGGTGAGGGATGAGCAGTGTCATGTGGCGAGGTGACGTAGGTGAGCTGTCATAGAAGAGGCCGAGCCCCTCACCCTTGGTCTGGATGCTGTAGCGAGCGAATATCATTGGCAGTTACCGTTTGATGAAAGAGTGCTTTATGATCTTGCCCGTTGAGAGCTTGCAGAATGCACTCGAGATATAATGAAGGAGTCATCATCCAACCAAACACCAAATATGTCGAGTCAGGTAACCACTGTCAATAGATTCTTTGAAGAACGTGTGAGAAGCTGCCCCTAAAATAAGCTCACCAGGTGGCAGTTGTTGGTCTTGCGAACGGTATGAGCTTTAAGGCTTTAAGACTACATGTAGATACTCTGCCTCGATCGAAGCATTAAATCTAGTGTAGGCAGTCAAGATAGGTGGCTACCCTTGGACCATAGCCGGAGATCATCTCGACTTGTATGGCATCCTCTGCCAAGGCCTCATCTCTCTGTCGCAGCACACCAGCAACATTTTCTCTACCCACTTCTTATTTGGCCGTTGTGAACGGGCCGATAATGTTCGACCCCAAGATCCACATGGTGGCTTTGGAGGAGACTGTGGGGAAACAACGCCCGATGCTTGGACGAACCGAATGTAGGTGGTCGGACCTCAAGGCTCAGGGTCCAGTGCGTAACTCCAGTCCAGGAATAAGGAGGGGCAAGCCGTAGAGGACCCTCGGGGGCTGTTCTGCTATTGAGTGACTAGAACTGCAAGTTTCATGACGGGTTTCCCGTATGTAGCTGAAAAAAATAACCAATGCAGAGCCCATCATGATGTAGCCATCCCATACAAGCACAGTCCATCCAAATGTGATCGAGCTCTGCTGGAATTGCCTGGGGGGCGGGGGCCCAGCGCTATGTACAGCTGTGGAGACCGACACGATGGATTCGGTCCCTCGGCGGGACCGGCGTGAGCCACGTGGGGTTGATACCCCGCCCCCGCTCCATCTTTCCATCTTGCACATCATCCCCATCATCGCGATTTGTTTTGTCTGGTTTCTTGGCCTGTTGTATGAGTTGAACTGCAGAATGTATGAGACAAGATGTATGCTGTGTATGTGACGGGTTCAAGAACCAAGCAACTTGAGCCGGCAGTGACTTAGCTCTGGGTGTTAAGGTGTGTTCTCTGTACGGACTGCTACCGGGTCTCGTTGTGACCTTCAAATTAAGACTGCGGGGCAGTTCGTAAGCTGCCCCCATCTCCCCATCTTCTCATCCTCTGTCTCCATCTCCCTTCTTTGAAAATTGGAATCAACCGACTGGCGGAGCTGCAAGTATCATAAACTCCATCTTTCCTTTATTTTCACTTCTTTCCTGCCCTCAGCCCTCTGATATTTCGTTCTAACAGGTTCCCTCTTTCCCTCTTTCAATACTCATCGTGCCACCACTCCATCGTCCATCGTGTTTATCTGCCCAAGGAACATTGGCTTGAACAGAATTATCACACCCAACCTTGTCCTACCACTTGCTTCACCATGGCCGGCACCGTTCCCATCGCCAACTCGCTGGAGGACATCTACACCCCAGATGCCTTGCCGGCCCAAACGAAGCGGTGGGATGCCCTCCGGGAAAAGTTCAAGTCCATCTACGGCCACGCGGCCGAGTTCGTGGCGCGGTCCCCGGGACGTGTCAACATCATTGGCGAGCACATCGACTACTCGCTGTACTCGGTCCTGCCGATGGCCATCACTGCCGATGCTCTCCTTGCCGTATCAACCAACCTAACTCCTACCAAGCCAGGGACTTTCAAGATCCAGATCGCGAATGTCCAGGAGGCCCGCTTCCCGTCCCATGAGTTTGACATCCCCTTCGATACCGTCGAAATCGATGCTACCGTTCACGAATGGACCAATTATTTCAAGTCAGGTTTGCGCGGTGCCCTGGAGCTTCTGCAGAGGAAGCATGGCAATGACTTCAAGCCCAAGAGCATGAAGATCCTCATGGACGGGACTGTTCCTGCTGGTGGTGGACTCAGTTCGAGTGCGGCATTTGTCAGTGCGAGTGCCTTGGCAGTTATGGTCGCCAATGGGGAACAGACGATCGACAAGAAGGAGTTGACGGAGTTGGCGATTGTTAGCGAGCGGGCTGTTGGTGTCAACTCGGGAGGGTAAGGAACTCGAATCTCTGCGAAGATGCAAGCAGTATGCTGATCTGATTCAATATTGCAGGATGGATCAGTCGGCTTCCGTCTTTTCCGAGCGCGGTTCTGCTCTCTTCGTCTCCTTTACCCCAACGCTCAAGGCCGAGCCTATCCACTTCCCCAAGACGAATCCTGAGCTTGCCTTCGTTATCGCTCAGTCCTTTGTCACTGCAGACAAGTTTGTCACAGGCCCAATTCACTACAATCTCCGCGTGGTCGAATGCAGTCTTGCAGCAGCATATCTTAATGCGCTGATCAATCCTCCTGGAACATCTTTGCCTACCGATGCTTCACCCCTGGGCATAAGCTTGCATGGCTTCCACACCACCTTCTTTGCTACCCAGGATACCAAGAGTGCCGAATCCCTGGAGGACCAACTGACCGAGCTCATCTCAATCGTCAAAAGAGTCCTCGTCAAAGAAGGCTACACCCGCGAAGAGATCGCCGCAGCTCTCCAAATCTCTGTCGACGAGCTCAACGCCCGGTTTACTTCTCGCTTCCCCGTCCGTGCCGAGCGCTTCAAGCTCCGCCAGCGTGCCCTGCACGTCTACTCTGAGGCCCTCCGCGTCCTAAAGTTTATGTCCCTCCTGCAGCAACAGCCCATCCCCGACGCAACCAACCCCGCCACCACAGAAGAATACAATCGCCAACTCGGAGCCTTGCTCAACGAGACGCAGGCTTCGTGCCGCGAAGTCTACGAGTGCAGCTGTCCCGAGATCGACGAGCTGTGCGCCATCGCCCGCGAGGCAGGCAGCTACGGCAGCCGGCTGACGGGCGCCGGCTGGGGCGGGTGCAGCGTGCATCTCGTGCCGGCCGACAAGGTGGTTGCTGTGCGGCAGGCGTGGGAGGAGAAGTATTATAGCAAGCTAAAGCTAACGGAGGAGCAGAAAAAGGCCGCGGTGGTAGTTAGTCGGCCGGGGAGCGGGAGTGCGGTATTTTTGATTAGGGGGTAATTACAGAGGATGAGGGTTTAGGAAGGAGAAAAAGGATGTTGCGATGACATGGGAGTGGGTGGTCTCATCTCTTTTCTTTTTGGAGCTTGATGTGGTGATCCATCGGTCTAAGGGGACTTGGCTTTGAAAGGGAGGGGCAGAAGAGTTGGGCTGAAATAAAAAAGCTGGTCTACGGCATCATTAACGGACACGGCATTGTGGATTTGTTTGGTGTTTTGGAGAAAGCGGCCTTTCTTTCGTAGCCGTGGCGGAATGTCATTTGCTATGCCTAGGTAGGCAATTAAGCAATATGTATGCCGATACAAAAGGACGACAGGTGAAGTGGTAAGCTCCCGAATGCTTGGACAGGCCCATATGTCCCATCCAGTTTCATCATCATGCCTGTCCAAGACCCCAACCCTTGGATTATAGGCATGCGTTACCTACTTCAAATCACCATCCAACCCAACCAACCCGATACGTACCAACCCAGCGCCCGTCATTTCAATTCTTTCCCACATTTACCTAGCCCTCGCACCCTCTCCCCCAGGTTTCTTCACGTTCTTCACCCGCCGATGCGCTTTAACCTGCACCCGTCGATACTTAGTGTACAGAGCGAAGGCATCTTTAAGCACGACGAACAGACACCCGCCAACAAGGCTGCGGCCCCATTGTTCCTGCAGGATACCCGTAGCCGGCCGACGGAAGCGCGGAGGCGTCACCCACGTCTTGGGGACCATGGCCCTAATCAGCTCGCCCATGCCGTAGGAGATGGCTGGGAAGAGGAGGGAGGTTACGATGCCGTTGATGGCGGCTGTTAGGAGGGACGGTTCACCGTCGTTGTTATTATTGTTCCGTTGTTGGTTCTGGTTGTTTTGATTCTGGTTTTGCTGCTGTTGCTGCGGTTGCTGGTTCTGCTGAACAGGCTGTGCTTGGGCCGGCTGCTGTTGTTGTGCTGGCCGTCCGCCGTTTCCGCGGTTCCCTTGGCCGGCTGCTCCCCCGGCTCCATTCCTGCCTTGACCTTCCTGGTCGTTGATATCAGCACCTCCTCCTACCCTGAGCTCGATCTCGGCTTCGACATCGATGGCATCTAGGGGCCCTGCTGCTGGCAGGTCCATGAAGACATTAAGAAAGGCATGGCCGACGTTAGCTACCACGCCCCACATGCCATCGGGGGGCTGAACGTTGTTTTGTTGGGCGGCCGGAGCAGCAGGTGCTTGCTCTTGTCGAGGGGCCGCCTCTTCAGTCGGCGGCCGGCCGCGCAGGGCATTGTTCAAGCGCCTCTCTAGTGAGCCAAAAAGGTCATAATAGAGGAAGTTGTAGCTGAGCTGGACATAGGGCATCATGGCGATTGCCCACTGCGGGGATGGGGGCCATGTCGGGAGGTCGTCGCGAGCGACCAAAGAGGCGCTGTACTGCACAGGGAAAATACTCTTTGTTAGCATGGGAATTTCATGCATCGGAAGACAGGTTGCCGAATGCCTGGCTTGAGCTTACCAAAACGCTAAAGGGCAGGAGGACAACTGTGCCCAGTGAGGACAGCCACCGTGTGATCACCAACCCAGGTCCGAGTGTAGACAGGAATACCACCTTAAGCGTGGTTGACGGCATTCTGCGACGCGAGAATGTGCCAAACCAGCGCGAAATGGCGTCGTGACCGGCGAAGATGCAGGCCGCGCTCCATCCGTAAGCAGCTGACCCAGCTATAGTACCCCCAGAGACAATAACGAGCAGAATGTATGGTGATATCCGGCTGTATTTTCGGTATAGCTTGTCGCGAAAAGCAACAATGGGGTCGTGCGGCTCCTCGATGATAATGGGCGCCTTGCAGGCAGGGCACTTATGCCCGGTCTTTTGCTGGTCGCTCGAAGCCTCCATCTCGGCGATCCAGCGCAACATACACTCCTCATGGGCCTCGAGAGTACATGGACAGGCATTTACCCATCTCGCGTTGGGCGTGTCTGTGTCATTCTGTAGACAGATGAAACAAACGTGCTGATCGTTGGTGGCAATGGGCGCCGGGACGATGTTGAAGCTGGAGGGGAGAGAGTGGGATGACGACGCAGAGCTGCTGCTGCGGCTGCTGCTTGGAGTTGGCGCCGCCATGGTTGCTAACAGTCGGGTTGGTGAAGAGAAGAAGTCTGGTTAAAGAGATGTTGAGCGCCCGAGGCGCTGATGGTTGAGTCAAACAGGAAATGGCTTGTTTGCGGGATGCTAGTGTTGCGACTCGACCTGTCAGCAGGTGCAATGCGCAAAGAGCAACGAACGTGGACGGAATAGACGCGTCGGTAACGGCGGACGAAGATGGGATACTCACCAACATGGGATGGAAAAATGTGACACAAAAGACAAGTAGATACACTTGTAGAGCCGTGCTTGGCAGCACGCCTAATAATGCTGTTGATCAGCTTGTTGTTGCGATCGCTGATGATGTTGTTGGTTTGCGGCTGACGATGAATCAGGGTCTATCCAGCTTAACGACAGGCGCTCAGTGCTCGGCGCTCAGTTAACATCAGCATCTCTGGGGAAATCGACAATCGATGGCCCCACGGCGCTGGTCAGGATGTTCCGTGTTGACTGTAAGATACAATTTTTACACAGCAAAGTGTAGAACTCTGGCAACGCACGATGATCATCTCGGGATGAATAATGTGCCTTGCTGCCCAATTGATGCCCTGAACAACCATTTTACTCTTAACTATAAATTACCTGAACTACTCACAGAAGCAAAAAATTGTAGTCTCTTTCTGTTTCTATTGGGACCAGGAATCAGCGACGAGATGACCTTCCTTACGGAAGAGTCACAGCTGTAACATTGCGCTGTCTCTTACACGGCTGTTACACATGGCATTGTTACATGGTGGCTCCACAGCCTGCCGTGGGGTGCCCCACCTCGTCAGCATCAGCGACCTAGCACCATTGTCAGCCCCGCCATCGACGAGTGTGGAAGCTGGACGAGTCGCGACTTTTTAGCGCATCGAACCACCATCATCTGTGACGCCGTCGTGCCTATTCATATTTAGCCTCCAACAGGCGGCCTAGACAATAGCTTTGGCCGTACCACTCTCTCTTCTCTTCTTCCCCGGGACCGGATCGACGCAGCTCCAAAGACTAATCCCATCCCTCCTCCACAATGGTAGGCTTACCATCCCCTCTCCAGAGCTGTTCTTCATCAATGGCTGCTCTGCGACTTGATATTGCCTTATTTCAGCGACATTGCCTGACGATTGCTAGGGCCTCAATTCCAAGCAGCGCCTGGCGCTGGCCATCTGCGACTTCCTGTCGACCTCGCTGACAGATGGCACGCTCCAAGCCGAGGAGAAGGACTCCATTGACATCGCCATCAACTGCATTGGCGAGGCTTTCGGCGTCGACCCCAACGACAAGGACGCTATCAAGGAGGTGATCGGCTCTCAGAATCTGTTCCAGATCTACTCTGTCTATGAGAAGCTGAAGACTGCGACCTCAGCGGCCAAGGCCAGCGCCTCCTCCTCCGCTTCCAGCACCGCTGCTGCTGGTTCCTCCTCCGGCCCCGAATTGACCGAAGAGCAAAAGAAGCAGGCCGAGGCCCTGAAGGCCAAGGGCAACGCCGCCATGGCGCAGAAGGACTATGCCACCGCCATCGACTTCTACACACAGGCCATCGCCATCAACCCCCGCAACGCCATCTACCTGTCCAACCGCGCGGCCGCCCACAGCGCCGCGCGCGACCACGTCTCTGCCCAGGCAGACGCCGAAGCCGCCGTCGCCATCGACCCGCACTACACCAAGGCCTGGAGCCGTCTGGGCCTGGCCCGCTTCGCGCTAGGCGACGCCAAGGGCGCCATGGAGGCCTACCAGAAGGGCATCGAGTACGAGGGCAACGGCGGCAGCGAGGCCATGAAGAAGGGCTACGAGACGGCCAAGCGCCGCGTGGAGGAGCTGGCCGCTGAGGAGGCTGCTAAGGCGGCCAGCAGCTCTAACAGCTCTGCCGGCACGCGCGGCGGTAACGGCGCCGGCAGCGGCGGCCCTAGCCTGGCCGATCTTGCCGGCATGTTTGGCGGCGGCGGCGCTGGCCGTGGTGGTGGCGGCATGCCCGACTTTGCTTCCATTATGAACAACCCCATGTTTGCACAGATGGCCCAGAATCTTATGAGCAACCCCGAGCTGATGTCCAACCTCATGAACAACCCGCGTCTGCGTGAGCTGGCCAACCAGTTTAGCAGCGGTGGCGGAATGCCGGATATCGGGTCTCTGATGTCGGATCCCAGTGTTGCTGAGTTGTAAGTGTGCCTCTGGTTCTGCTGGAGATACTAAGAAACATGATTCTAACATGTCTACAGGGCTCGGTCCTTCATGGGTGGTGCTGGCCGGGGCCGGTAATCATTGGAACCTGGGCGTTTGGATTTAGGATGTTCTTCATTTCTCATTCGTGTGCTGCCAGTAGACTCTGGTTCGGACTGACGGGCGGCCAATTTTTCAGTTGTTAACACAAGACATTATACCCATGTGCTGGCAATTCAAATCTGTTGCCGATCCCTGTGATAAAGTACAAACTCATAAAGTGAAACAGTAAGACTCGGGTCCTTGTCAAGGGTTCGTCAAATCTATCGAAGCAATTGTTCCAGATCCTCATTCCAATTTCCATCTACCTAGCTCAGACTACCTCCCGATTCTTGATTTACATAACCCAGACCATATCAAAAAAAAAACAAACCGTCACCAGTAACACCGTAGATCAGACAGCCTCCCAACTGCCAATCTAACCCACCCAGCGACGAGCGCTCCTGAACATCCTCAGCCAAGGACCAAACTCGCCCCACTTAGCCAGAGCCTCCGGCGGCGCATAGCTGGTCACATCGGCCAAAATGGTACGCTCCGGATGAGGCATCATAGCCAGCACACGACCATCGCGGCTCATAACACCAGCAACACCGGCAGGGCTGCCGTTAGGGTTGAAGGGGTACGTCTCAGTGACGTTGAGCCTGTTGTCAACATAGCGTAGCGGGATGCCACCGGCCTCGGTGAGCGTGTGGAAGTCCTCTTCGGAAGCGAACTCGGCGCGGCCCTCACCGTGCGAGACGACGATGGGCAGCGACGAGCCATCCATGCCGTTGAAGAAGACAGACGGCTGCGCTGGGTTGTCCTGGATCTTGACCATGCTGTAGCGGGCCTCGAACTGGCACGACGCATTGGCCTCAAAGGAGGGGAAGTCGTGCGCGCCAGGGATGAGCTCCTTCAGACGAGAAAGCATCTGGCAGCCATTGCACACGCCCAAGGCGAAGGTGTCCTTGCGCTGAAAGAAGGTCTCGAGCTCCTTGCGCGCCTTCTCGTGAAGCAGGATCGACTTGGCCCAGCCCTGGCCGGCGCCGAGCACGTCGCCGTAGGAGAAGCCTCCGCAGGCGGCGAGACCGACAAAGTCGGCTAGCGAGCGGCCGGCGATGATGTCGGTCATGTGCACGTCGACGGCGTCGAAGCCGGCGGCGCGGAAGGCGAAGGCCATCTCAGCATAGCCGTTGACGCCCTGCTCGCGCAGGATGGCGACCTTGGGCATCTTGCCGAAGAAGCTTGAGATGGATGCCGTGAGAGGGGTGATGTTCTCGGCGGGAGAGAAGGTGAGGTTGTACGAAAGACCAGGGTCCTCGTTGTCCAGGATGGCGGCGTACTCGGAGTCGGCGCAGGCCGGGTTGTCACGGAGCCTCTGCATCTCGTAGGAGGTTTTGCTCCACCACTGCTGCATCTCACCGCGGTCGAGCGTGATGAACGGCTTGCCCTCGCCGTAGCGAATGGTGAGGGTCTGCTTCGAAGTCGGCTGGACAACACCGAACTTCTTGATGAGACCAGGAGGAGGACCGCAAGTGGCGAAGCACCTCTTGAAGTTGATCTCGTCAGAAGCGCGAATCTGGAAGACAGCACCGAGTTCTTCGTTGAAGAGGGCGTCGACCATGTCCTTCAGGCTGCCCGAGGCAGCAATGCCATCGAGCATGAGATCGACGCCGCAGCGACCAGCGAACATCATCTCAGCAATAGTGGTGATGAGACCGCCATCCGACTTGTCGTGGTAAGCAAGGACGACACCGCTCTCGTGCAGCTGGGCAAGAGCATCGAAGTAATCCTTCAGCAGGTCGACATCGCGAACATCGGGAGCCTCATGGCCGATAGCGCCCAGAGACTGGGCAAGAGCAGAGCCACCCAGAGCCTTGCGACCCTGAGCAAGGTCAACATAGAGCAGGATGGACTCGCCGACGTCCTCGACGCGGCGGAGCTGTGGAGTCCAGGTACGGCGAACGTCATCGACCAGGGTGAAGGCAGAGATAACGACCGAGACAGGAGCAGTGACGCTCTTTTTGGTCTCGCCGTCCTTCCAGGTAGACTTCATGGACGTAGAGTCCTTGCCCACAGGGATGCTCACACCCAGCTTGGGGCACAGATCCATGCCGATAGCCTCAACAGCCTCATACAGAGCAGCACCCTCGCCAGGATGGTGGACCGCAGCCATCCAATTGGCCGAAAGTTTGACGCGGCGCAGGTCGCCACGGTAGTTGCCACCCTTAATATCGGCGGCACCAAGATTGAGCAGAGCCTCGGCGACGGCCATCCTGGCCGACGCACCAGGGGAGATCAGGGCAAGAGTCGGCTTCTCACCCATAGCCATGGCCTCACCAGTCCTGCTGCCAGTGAGGTTGAAGGAAGAAGCCGTGACGGCGACATCGGCAACGGGCACTTGCCACGGGCCAACCATCTGGTCACGAGTCGTGAGACCGCCGACAGTACGGTCGCCGATGGTAATGAGGAAGGACTTGGAGCCGACCGAGGGCATCCAAAAGACGCGCTGCACAGCCTGCTTAATGAGTTCGGCATCGCTGAGAGAGCTGCCGAGAGCTTCCTTCATGCTGGCGACAGGGTCGAAAACGGGCCACTGGGGCTTCTTGGACTCAACGATGCGCTCCAGCTTACGGCCCTTGGGGAAGAGCACATCCATGGGGACATCGATGGGGCGAGGGTACTCCTTCGACTCCCTGTCGGTGAGAGTCAGGCGGGAGACGCCGTCAGCGTCCTTGGACAAGACAGTGCCGACATCAGAGAAACCGCAGCGCTCGCGCCCTGGATGGACTAGTTAGCGTACGGCAGGGAGGCGTCGGGCAAGAGAAGAACTTACGGCAGATGGCAGTGAAGCGTTCCATGCCATCACGGTTGACGAGCAGAACATAGCGCTCCTGAGCCTCGTTGCACCAGATCTGGAGCGGGCTCATGCTGCGGTCGACGCTCTCGACCTGGCGAAGCTCGAACTTGCCGCCAAAGCCAGCATCCCTAACCAGCTCGGGCAGGGCGTTGGAGAGGCCACCAGCGCCAACATCGTGGATCATGACAATGGGGTTCTGGTCGCCCAGGGCAACGCAAGTGTTGATGACCATCTGAGCGCGACGTTCCATCTCGGGGTTGCCGCGCTGGACGCTGTCGAAGTCCAGGTCGGCATCGCCCTCGGCAGAAGCCTTGCTGGAAGCAGCGCCGCCGCCGAGACCGATGAGCATGGCAGGGCCACCGAGAACGATGACGTGAGCGCCCTCGAGAACATCCTCAGGACGTTTAAGGGCATGCTTCTCACGAACCATACCCAGACCGCCGGCAATCATGATGGGCTTGTGGTAGCCGCGATACTCCCCTTCGACCTTGTTATCATCAGGGGTAAGGAGAGTACGGAAGACACCTGTCAAGCAAGGACGGCCGAACTCATTGTTGAAGCGGGCACTGCCGATGGGAGCCTCCAGCATGATGTCAAGACTGCTGGCGAAATGGGCTGGGCGGCCAATGTCAAGCTCCCAAGGCATGCGATGATCCGGGATCAGCAGATCGGACACCCAGAAGCCGCAAAGGCCAGCTTTGGGCATCGAGCCCTTGCCAACAGCACCCTCATCACGAATCTCGCCACCAGAGCCAGTGGCAGCTCCAGGGAACGGAGCAATGGCGGTAGGATGGTTGTGCGTCTCGACCTTGGCCAAGACGTGGAGCAACTCCTTGTGCAGCTTCCAGGAGCCGGTGGAGTAGTCAGGGGCCCAGAAATGGGACTGCTCGCCCTGCATGACGGCAGCATTGTCGCTGTAGGCCGAGACAGTGAAGTCGGGAGTGGCCTTGTGGGTGTTCCGGATCATCTCGAACAGCGACCGGGGCTTGGTGATGCCGTCAATGGTCCAGCTGGCGTTGAACTGCTTGTGGCGGCAGTGCTCCGAGTTGACCTGGGCGAACATGAAGAGCTCGATGTCGTGGGGAGGTCGGCCCAGCTGACGGAACCGCTCGACCAGGTACTCGATCTCCGACTGGTCGAGAGCCAGGCCACGCGCCTTGTTATACTCGTCGAGGACCTGGATGGGGTCGCGGCCGTCGGCAAAGATATCGACGACCTCAAGGGGAGCAGGCTGGCCCTCGACGAACATGGCATCGAGATCGGGCGCCTCGGTAGTGAGGAACTCGGTCATGCGGTCGTGGATGATGTCGCGGAAGGGCACATTCTTGTCGTTGTATGGCTGCTCGAACTCAATGGTGATGACACGGCCGCGCTCGATACGGCGGATCTCCTTCTCGAAGCCGCAGACATGGGCGATGCTGGTGGCCTTGGTGCTCCAGGGAGAGTTATAGCGCGGCGTGACATACCACTGGCGCGTGTAGCCGATGTGGGTGAGCGGCTGCATCTTCTTGGCGGGCAGCGGCAGCAACTGGGCGAGTTGCTGCTTCGCAACATCGACATCGTCGTCGACGTGGGCGTAGTAGAGCCACTCTCCCTGCAGGACCGACACCTTGATGGGCACCACTCGGTTGATCTGGTCCTTGAGCTTCTGGGCCTCAGAGGCCGTAAAGCACGAATCGCCAGCGAGCGTGAGGTATGGCATGGCGATTGCGATGGAATCGGTGGTTTGGGGCGATGTTGGCTGGCTCGGGGCTAACCGGCAGGGAGCAAAGAGCTCGCTGGGAAGGTTGGCGAGAAACGCATCTTTTTCATCAAGCAGCGAGCATCGGAAGGCGGGGGTGGGGCACGTAGTAATAGTAATGTCTGAAATTTTATGGTGGGGCTGTTCCAGCACATGGGGACAGGCTGGACTGGACAGCTGCCGAGCGCACATCACTGGACTCTCCAGGGCCCAGAAGTGTTGAGTAATGCCTCATGTCATGGTGGTCAACGATGCTTTTCCACTTGAGACCCGATTCATACGGTAGCATAAAAGTCGGCTCGTATGAGTCCTGAGTAGGAGCTCAAGGTAATGAAGCTGAGATGGAAGAACAATACGAGGAATCGGTCCCCTTCCACAGGCAATTGAAGCACTCAGCTCACTTGTTCCGTGCTCCTCTCATCCAGCGGTTGGAACATGAAACAAACTTTTGATCAGGCCCCATGCCGTTCCACTCACAGCCCGGAGCTGTAGTTGCTTCGCGGAAAACCCTGCCATAAGTTTGCCTGTCCTGTCGCCAAGAGGCTCAATGACATCCGACTTTCCTTATCAACGCATCAAAAAAGAAAAAAAAAAGAAAAAAAAAGCAGCCTCGACGGCGATGTTGGGACGAAAAAGAATTGTCGCAGTGAGCGCTTTGCAACGGTTCAAGATGGGACAAGACTGGAAGAGGGGAGCGGCTTGGACCAGATGATGCTGCTCCACCAGCAGACCCGTGCCGCGGCATTGGACAAACCTTGCGTGGGGAAGGGCGCCCAATCAGATCTTTGGCGATCGATCGCCCTGGGCCCGCAGCAAGCGGATGCTTCTCGTCTTGGCGCGGGCCTCCAACAATTTTGCTGCAAGCATCCACAACGACCGACAAGTCCAACGCCGGGCCCGGTTCCCGTCCGCACCTCGACGACACACCCGCTCCGATTCGGCCTCGATCCCGTCTTCGCCGGCCGCCGCCTCGCAGACAGTCACACTCCGGCGAGCGAGAGAGGATTTGCTAGACGGCCCACTGCCAACCAACCCCATCTTGTCCCAGAGACGGCTGGCTGTGTCGATCTGGCTCAAGAGACTTGAGGACTGAGCAATCGTTCCCACACACAGCATCGAAACTTCCTGTGCACCGCATAACCTGGAATCATGTCGGCCTCACTCCTCCCATCCTTTCGGGGCCTTGCCGGTATGGATGCCAATACTCTGGCCTTGACAACCGCGCCGGTCTCAGTG